>OX393580.1:40873018-41095111 GCA_947652605.1 Elmis aenea | reverse complement strand
TGCTGGACAAAAACAAATCATAGTAAACAATCATGGGTGTAAAAAATACAAGGTTCCAACCAGTTTAGTATGATCGGCATGAAAGTAATATACTATAATATTTTTGTTAAAAGAGGGGATTAAACAGTGACGCAGCCAGAATTTTTATTCGGAGGGTCCGAACATTTTTTTAAGTGTATGTAGGTATACAAAAATGGTGGAAAAACTTCATGATTTCAAATATACACCTTTCTTGTTTTTTATAAGGTGTATACACATTCATAAAAAAATCAAAAATACGTAATATGAAATATATTTCACAGGGGTTTGGAGCAGACCAATTTTTTAGTTGCTCCGCTCCAGCTCCGCTCCGGCATCAAGATGCCTGCTCCAGCTCCGCTCCCGCTCCGCTCCCGCTCCGCTCCGCGCTCCAAATAATAATAAAATAAGTTTTTTATTTAAAAATGTGTTTTTAAAAACAAAGCTAAAGTTTTATGAGATATGTGGAAATGGACCAAAAATTACAATATTTGACCCTAAGAAACAAGTGAAGTTAAATAAATGAACAAATTATCGACCTTCAGTTAAAAAAGTTAAAAAAAGAAAAAAAAGTTCTTTAAAAATTTTCAAAATTCAAATACAAAATAATGAAAAATAATATTCAGAAAAGTTACATTATAATAATTTTACTTAAAAAAAATCAAATTTAGTTTATTTATAATTTTATTAAATACTATACCCATGAGAATAATTCATTAAAAAAAAATTGTAGTTTATAATAGTAAAGTGGAGCAGTGGAGCAATCAAAATTCTTTGCTCCGGGCTCCGCTCCCGCTCCGGGCAAAAACCCATTGCTCCACTGCTCCGCGCTCCGCTCCAAACCCCTGATTATTTCAACTTGGAAAAATAGCTCAACAATAGAACTAAATATTAAATATTTTAAAGCAATAATCGTCTAGATTTGCGCCCAGCCACGACGTCCAAGACTTTCTCAGGACTAACTTCAACCTTCCAGTGTGTTGAAATTAGGACTAGATCGCTCATCAGTTCATAACCGGTTCTATTTCTAAGTAAGGTTTTCACACTTTTCATTGTCGAAAAAGTGCGATCTACAGTGGCGGTGGTGACTGGCAGTGTGGCCAAAACAGTGAAAAGTTGATAAATATTTGGAAGAAAGGACCTCTGGCATATCTTCAAAATCTTCAATATTTCTGTGTTTTCTTTAATTTCGGATACAATTCCGATCCAGATGGAGTATTCTCCTTCAATTACCGCAGTGGAACACTTATATTTGAAGTATTCAGACTAATCCTGTAACGTGAGCTTTTTCTGGACCAAATATATTTCTGCTGAGTTCTGAAGCCGGTGTAATTATTCCATTGAATTCATGCTGCACGTTTTCTCTTACGCTTTTTAGCGTCGAAATAATTTGTTTTACATATCTTAAGGATGACGACAAGTCATGCTGTGGAGATTAAAGGTACTGTGAAAGAGGAAGTGTGATACTAAATATCTTCGCACACACCAACAGAAAAATAAGAAATAGGCGTTTCTCTACTACAGCTAAAAATATGGAGGCTGTTCCCGAACTTTGACGAGATGTTGTAGCAATTTCCTCAAGACTGATGCAGATACATTTTAGTAATTCCGCAAAGTTCAGTAAACTACGATTTGCGCGCGGTTGAAATCAGAGCTGTCAAAGCTCCAAGCAAAAGTATTTCAAATACAAAAATAATTTTGAATTACAATCAATTTCGGGAGGGGTCCAGACCCCCTGGACCCCCCCGTTAGCTACGTCACTGTGATTAAACCAGCAGAAGATTTTCGAATCAGATTGGAAATGAACATGTTTTGCAGAATCAGTGTTAATTCGACAAAATAATTGGAATAACTTCGTGAATCGGTAATGGATTTGGGGTATTAACTAGTATAGGTGTTTGACTGCAATAACAAAAAAAATCGAACTTTGTTACATGCCGATGCTCGTCCTTGTAAACCGATTCCTATTTTTAACTGTTGCAATAAAGTCATAGTATTTTAAATTATTCCTATAAGTAATTGGATTTATCACGATTTGATGATCATTCTTAGAATATTTCAAAATTAATAGTACAAAATATATTGTACTATAGATATCACACCCTCACATCTAAGAATCTTTCAATGCAGGTTATATTGATCGAATTTAGCACAGTTAAAGGTAAAATTTGGAAAGCAAATAACGGTTTTACTAGTTTTTTACTGTTTCACTTCAGGAAAATGGGCCACTGATCTAACCTAATTCATTGTGGATTTTTTTAAAAATTTTCGAAAAGTTTTCTACCAATTTTATCAAATGACGGAAAATGATAATTTTAAATAACAAGAACTGGTACTGGTATCTGATACTGATACTTGTTGAAAAAAAGCCTTATATTTTTTATTGTCAAATAGTATATTTCTTTGAATTTGGCGACCCACAAAAACTCTCTCGCTACCACCCTGGTGGTCGCGACACACGGTTTGAGCACCACTGCTCTAAAATATGACGGAGCTGAAGGAGTCGTCAAAGAGTGTATTCTTAGAATGCTTCCAACAGTTTTATGGACGTTGTCAAACGCGTGTGCTAAAGAAAATATGATGCAAATATTGGTACCCTGGCTGAAATATCGTTTTTTTTTTAAGAGCTACCACGCATCACCAAAAACATTCAAAAACCAACCAACATAACAAAATATATGTGTCTTACAGTCTTACACAACGGTATTTGAACACTAACAGGCGCGCATCGCATTCGTCCTGCGCACTTCTTAGTTAACCTATATTTATAAGATCATAAGTCTCTAATACAATAAAAACATTATGTAACGAATTTAACCTTAATTATTTATAAATTTAATCAACTCCATGCAAAATTGTTGATCAATATAGCAAATTGCAGACCGTTGTGGCGAACGTCATAATACCGTTTACTTATTTTATTTCACGTGAACATCAATAAATTGAACGAATTAAGGTCCGAAACACGGAAAACGCAGTAAACAAATTAACATTTGCACCCGCAAGCACTAGCATAAATTTCTCTAGGGAAAAATTTACTGTGAATTCAAGGATCTAACTCAACGCAAGGGCAACGAATTCAACTCGAATTATTGGCAAACATTTGCTTTCCATTCATCTTCCCAACAGGCGTTGTGGGACATTAAAACTCAAACTATAATTGGAAAGATACACACTTAGGCTGGATAGTTCACGAAATTAAAGTGCATTCATGCTGGATATTTGAAATCTAAAATATGATACACATTAACGTGCGATTTTAACAAATTTCTGCTACCTGATTTCATGCATCCATAAACTCGATAGAGTTTAATCGTGGATACGAATTTCGAATTGAAGTTAATGACATATTTTCGCGCTTGTAATTTGCACAAATTAAGTCAGTGAAGCGAACGTGTGTACCTTTAAAATAACTAGATGCTAAATTTATTGGTCCAAAATCTAGCTGATTTTAAAATTATCTGACTAATACGATGATAGATCTTGTCCACGTTAGTAAATAATGTTTATTTTAAATTTTGAATGAAAAACATATACATAATAAAGACAAAAAAACAACATATATGCTTTTGGTAATATAAATAAACTTCATTGAAAATTACATTTTTTTAAATTTACCCCATCGCCCCCTCTCACCTCCCCCTCACGGCGGCCCTGAACAGATTATTAAGTGGTGAGTTGGGAAAGGCAAGGGGGAGCTAGAGGGAGTTATACACAGTCCACATGCATAAGAAGGAACAAAAGCTTTACACCCAGTGGTAGAGAGAAGTAAGATTAAAAAGAATAAGAATACATAAAGTTGATGGTCCAAATCAGATACAACTTTTTATACTAGACTTTTGGCTAGCAAAATATAAATTCTATCCTAAGGTGTGTTTAATTTGCCGATATTTTGCATATAAGTAAACCAGGGACTGAAAACAGAACGAAAACGTTAGTCGAAACTTTATGAGAACGAAAACGAATTATTGTTTTTCGTTCAAAAACGGAAACGAAATAAATAATTCCTAAAACCGGTTTGAACCGGTTTCATCACTATTTAATTTTTGTTTATTGAATACAAACGCGAATTTACCGTTTATACTGGAAAGTAGAGGCAGTAAAATATCCAAATATCTCGCTTGAAATATAAATTATGTATTTACAACTTTATTGCTAATACTTGCAATTTCGTGTAAGACAAGTAACGGCACATATATTGTCTCTTTTTAATTTGTTGATTGGATCATCAATAAATAATATACACTTGGCTGGGGACAACAAAAGGGCGCGTAATAATCACTTCATTTTTAACAGTTTAATAACATGACATTTGACGTTGATGATCTCTGGTTTGACAAACTAGTTATGTTTTTGCACCTGACGGTTGTTATACTAAATAAAATTTATTTGGTTATATGTTAAATGTGTTTAATAATTTGGTAAATTTTTTATGGCGATTCGCTAGTCTAAATTATGCTTTCCATAAAGATTGCTAAGAAACAGAAACAAAAATGTAAATAGACTTAAAAATTCATCACAAACATTTTATATCTCATATGTATTACTAAAAGTACAAAATTATTACGCCAAATTTGTTTTTATTTAAAGGAGAACTATGTATATTAAGACATACGAAGTATTTATAATCTGAACAATCAAATATTCGAATAATAAATTGTGACATTTGGCGATAGTTCTTTAGAAAGTCCTTTAATTTTGTAAAAAGAGAGGGGTTACTAAAAAAAAAAGGTCCTCGACTTGTGACTAAAAAAATAAGGTAAAACCGGCTTTGCCCGTCATTGATTTGACTTTCGGTTCACGAAAACGAAAACGAAATTTTATGGGTGGGAACGTTAAGAACGAGAACGAAATATTTTGTTTTCGTTCCAATCAAAAACGAACGAAATATTTTTCGTTTTTAGTTCCTGATATAAACAAGAAAAATTTAAACAATTTTTTCAAGTTCTTGAACAATTACTTTACTAAGAAAGTTATGGTAATTATGTTTATAGAAATTAAATACAATGGAATTGCATAAGTTTGTATCGGTTTAAAACAACACTTAAGATAAATGAGATAATTATGTTAAGCCTTGAATCTGGAACACTCTGTATATCAATAACGTTTAGAAACATACCACTGCTAATTTTTAATGACAATTAAGTTTCGCTATTTATAACGTTATAATTTTTTGACAGATTTAATCTTGGATCATACATGGTAATATCTATTATCTTTATCTCAGTTGACAAAAATTATATTTTTTGTGCTTTTGTACAATAAAGCAACAGCCTTAACGTATAAAAATTGACAAATATCTCTTCCAAATTTTGGGCTTACTTAACCACAGCATACCAATCATTTGCCTCCTTAAATTTGCAAACATAAGCGACCAGGAGCTTACTTAAGTGACGCGTAATCTAACAAAATCCTGACACTTTCAAACAGTAACCAAATTTGGAAATGAGTTGGTACAGAAAAAAAACTGGGGTATTAAATTAATGTTGCTAGTCATCAACATTTTCTCTTCCAATAATTAAAGATGACAACAAATACTTAGTTTTGTATCAGATTAGTCGCCCCAAAATGACCTTATGTCACATCAGTACGGCGAGTATTCGGCCTTAGCTTAAGACGCAAAAATTGTATAATTTTTTTTCTACGACCACTAATGTAAATGACTCTTACCGTACAGCCTGCTTGCACAAAAAGTGGGTCCTTACGCACGGTAAGCAATAAGCACACTTGTCTAGAAATGTCAAAGTAGGCACGTCAAAATTGACAAGACAATGTAATTACATGTGTAATTAGCCAAAAAGCCGCTAAAATCGTGTGTATTATGTGATCGTAGAAAAAGTATGCTACATAACACGAGTTGTAAAGCACTTACGCACTCGTGGAAAGTAGACAACTAGACTATGCTTCTTTCAACTCTTGTTATGTAATATACGCGTATTTTTTGGAAACATAGCCATACGTTTCGTATATTTTTTATACCTCTACAATATATGCATATATTTTTAATCAGGAAAGGAACCAACTGACCATTCCTTCAGGCAATCATACTAATCAACGCTTTAATAAAAATTCAGGCATTCATTTTTTGCATACATTTTCCACCTTTTCCGGTTTAACAATTTGCTTCTTTGTTTCATTTCCCGCTGTAGAAGTTCCGGTATCGTACTGCGTACGTCATCAGCTCGTTTTTTTAAAGTAAAAACAGATTTACCTAAAAAAAAACTATACCAATATCCTATAGCAGTGCATTTGACTCGTAGTTTTAATTTAAAAAAAAAACAGTTCCAAAGTTCATAATTGTATTTTAAAAAAAAAATCATGGTTATAGTTGCTACGACTTAAATTGCGTGTGAAATTTCACATTTTCTTTCTGCTATTTAGGATTTGTGTTACGTTACCGGCACTAAACGTATTCCCCGATGTAATAACTTGTTATTCGCACTAAACTAATTATAAGTTTGTGGATGTCCAAGCGCGATTATTTATCGTAGATTTCGCAATAAAC
The DNA here is from genome assembly GCA_947652605.1 of Elmis aenea. Taxonomy (NCBI): domain Eukaryota; kingdom Metazoa; phylum Arthropoda; class Insecta; order Coleoptera; family Elmidae; genus Elmis; species Elmis aenea. Next base: position 41,088,588 of record OX393580.1, on the reverse strand, counting down.
GAATTGGAACACTAAAAACAAAACATAAACTTTCAAAACTAAATCAAATTAATGCAATTTTTATTATGTTACGTCGCTTGTAATTTGTCAGCTTAAAATGATTAAAAATATAATGATTCGTATTTATCTTTTGTATTTGAAAATATTTTTGTTTATTTTTGATTTCTTTGAGTGGTCCATGTTTGTGTTTAATTTTACCTTTATTTCACTTAATGGGTCATTAGTGATAATATAACAGAAAATACAACAAAATTAGGAAACAACGGCATTAGAAGTTGCCGTTTCTCATTTTCTTCATTTAAAAAACTAAATTTTTAAGGTAAAAAAAAATAATTGGCGAAGAACACACTCATTTTTGTGTGCCGACGATCGATTTAGCGTTGTCGCCGCGTAAACGTCAAAATGAATAACATCTGTCACTTCTAGCCAATACATACGAACAAAAACAAACCATGGTAACCACGAAATTGAATCGTTTTATATTGGAATATTTATTTTTTACTTAAAAACTGTAGGTTTTACGAGAAAAACTAATGAATAAACAAGTCGCTAAATAAATAAAGCTTTTAAAAAAGAATTTTTTAATTGCAAAATTTCTACGCACCAAAAAGTTCTGGTAAAAAAACCAATAGGGGTCGTACTTTTCAATCCCCTGTGAAGGTGGGAGATGACTGAAAATATTACTAACGAAAACCTTTTAATAAGTATAAAACATCTACCAAATATCATTCTCCTACATTTATCCAAATTTGAGAAATAAAATAAAAACCTAATTTTACCGCTCCCTTTTAGGGGGTGTAACTCCGAAAGAAGACGTCGAAGGAAAAAATTGTATATGTAAGACCCCTTTAATTTTGGATAAGGAATCACCTCTCGAATTTTTTCGCAATATTTAAGAAACACCCTGTATACAGGGTGCGCCATTAGTGCGATAAAGTCCATTATTGCCCTTAATAACAACTTAATAAAAAAAAGTTTTTAATGAAACTTATAGTATTTCTACACGTGCATGTTTTAAAATTAGTTTTAAGTATACAGGGGGTTTCATAAAAGTGGGGCGTCACTAAAGGTATTTTTTTTAAATTGAACACCCAGTATATTTTTGCATAATCGAATTCAGCAAGAAAATCTCCATATGACAGTATTTTGTTTTTTCATTTTTTTGCGACGTTGCCAATTTATCTTAAAAAATCTTTGAATTTCCAGAATAACAGGGTACAATACTTGTCAAGAGCACAACCTTATGAATAATAATTGGCATATGATATTTTGTACATACTAAGTCAAAAGGTGTAGTCACAGTCTAAATACATCAACATTAATTTATATTGTACAGGGTGTTTCTTATAGATGTGCCAACTTCCCAATTTTCAAACATCAATAACTTTATTTTTTCAAATGGAACACCCTGTATATTATTACGTCATTTTGTTGCATTTTTGTTTTTCTTCAACTTTTCTTAATACTTACATTTGTTACTACAGAAATTATTGTTTCTATTGTCAAAGTCGGGGCCTACTCCGAGAAAACTAGGAAATTCCTACACAACGCTTATAAGAATAAGTAAAATGTAAATATCTCAGAAAATATTCATTTTAGGTATAGGTAAGTATCAAGAAAAGTTGAAGAAAAACAAAAATGCAACAAAATGACGTAATAATATACAGGGTGTTCCATTTGAAAAAATTAAGTTATTGATGTTTGAAAATTGGGAAGTTGGCACATCTATAAGAAACACCCTGTATAATATAAATTAATTTTGATGTATTTAGACTATGACTACACCTTTTGACTTTGTATGTGCAAAATATCATTTGCCAATTATTATTCATAACGTTGTGCTCTTGACAAGTATTGTACCCTGTTTTTGTGGAAATTCAAAGATTTTTTAAGATAAATTGGCAACGTCGCAAAAAAATGAAAAAAACAAAATACTGTCATATGGAGATTTTCTTGCTGAATTCGATTATGCAAAAATATACTGGGTGTTCAATTTGAAAAAATACCTTTAGTGACGCCCCACTTTTATGAAACACCCTGTATACTTGAAACTAATTTTAAAACATGCACGTGTAGAAATACTATAAGTTTCATTAAAAACTTTTTTTTATTAAGTTGTTATTAAGGGCAATAATGGACTTTATCGCACTAATGGCGCACCCTGTATGTATAGCTTGTATTTTGCTGATGACCACGTTATCTTGGCGGAATATGAGATAGATATACAACAGGGACCCGAACCGCAAAGAATAGCGGTTTAGTTCCGGTTAACAATTCAATAAATTTAAACTTTTCTGTTTACGTTCCGAACTACCGGTTTTTATTTTATAATGATTCGGTAAGCGTTTCGACCACAACGATTCAGTTCCAGTTCCGGTTCATTGCAAAATATGATGACAATGCATATTTATTAATTGAACTATCTGAAATTTTACCATTTTTGGTAAAATGTAAGGAATATTACGAAGGTAAAAAATGTACAATGTCATTAAAAAAATATTTGGTCCAATCCGTTGTGTGAACCGATTGAAAGGGTTTAAACCGGTTCACACCAGTCGGTCGGTTCGAATAGCGGTTTTGTGATTTTTTACATAAAAGGTTCAGTTCCGGTTTTTGTTCCAGTTCCGGTTCGGTTCGGGTCCCTGATATACAATACATGCTTCGCAAGCTAAATGAAGGAGTTTCCTTACTAAATGAGTATTAATCAGAGAATAATATTTAGAACATTAGAGCTAGTTTTAAAAATTAAATTACAAAAAACACCAAAATATCTGTATGAAAATGTAAAATTAGTCCATAAGATCCACAGTTATAAAACTAGAAATAAGCTTGATTTCGTTATAGAGAAATGTACTAAAAGTCAAACTGCTCGTTCGTTATTTTATCAAGGTTTTAAAATGTTTAATAATATGCCGCATCAAGTCAAAATATGTAATAATCCTAATAATTATTATAAGAAGGGTATTAAATTAATTAAGAAGTACGTATTAGAACGCTATTAAACTATTATTTTAGATATTTAGAATTTACAAGATTTTTAGATTTTTATTTTATTTCATTCTATTTTTATTTTTATTATATTTACTATTACCTATCTAAATTATGTTACAATGTAATAGCAATTGCTAAATAAAGCTAACCTAAATTAACTAAATAGGTTGCCGACGATTTTTTAAAAGCATTTTAAGATACGAATGATTTTTTGTAACGGCACCAACGGAAATTAATTCTCCAACGCAAGCTTTTAAACAAATAACATTTTCACCTAACTTAAAAATTAAAACGCATTATGTAAACGTTCAAATATCAAAGTTGAACCGTTCTCCCTTATGATTCAAGTGTTTTTATTTCCTGTGTTTTACCACCGAACGCTGTTAAGTAAATAATACAAAAACGAAAACATAAATAAGGCAGATTTCCATTTTCAAGCGAAACCACCTGTAGATATACGCAATGACGTCATACGCAAAGCTTTGTGCTTTAAAAACCACTTCTCGTTTAGGCGATGAAAGCAGAGGGCGACAACATTAAATCAGACGAATATTTCATGGGCGGATGACTACATCTCTTGCTTTAAACACAGTTTATCGAGGTAGATTTAACTTTCAGTGTTTGTCGTTGTAAATTCGTAGTTTGTTCGTATTCAAAGTTATTTACAAAATAAAGTTTAACCAGGCAAGTAAAGCCGTCTTAGAGATTTCTACAAGACGACAGGTCGCAACTGTTAGTTTGTGGAAAACGACGATTTTATTTGTGAAAAAAGTAATATGCAAACAAATTTTTCTTTAAAATGTTCTGAAATTGACTGCAAGCTGCAGAAAGTACAGGGGATGAAGTAAAAAAAATTAAAAATATAATTGCGCTTGTCTTAACTTTTATTCAGAAGCCAACAGAATAAAAGAAAAACACAAAACGCCAAAATTCTGAATTTTCTCCAAGACAACGCTCAGTCTCATACGGTTGCAAAAACCATTGAGGAAATAATAAAACTACAGTAAGGCCCTTTAAATAACTTAGCATACAATTCAAATCTTGCTATCTACGACTTTCATTTGTTTGGACTCCTTTTACAGGAAAAAAATTTAGTCAAGTAATGAAGAAATTAAAGTTACTCTGGAGTGGGTAAACATGCAGCCAATAAGCTCCTTCCAGCAAGGAATCAAAGAGTCCTGATCGATGGCGCAAGTGTATTTAAATAAAGGGGGACTAAGTATATTATACAGGGCGTTTTTTAAATATTGCAAAAAAAATCATCAGGTGATTCCTTATCGAAAATTAAGGGGGGTCTTTTATAAAAACGTCTTCTTTTGGAGTTACACCTCCCTAAAGGAGAGCGGTAAAATTAGGTTTTTATTTTATTTCTCAAATTTGGATGTATGTAGGAGAATTATATTTGGTAGATGTTTAATATTTATTAAAAGGTTTCCTATAGTAATATTTTCAATCAACTCCCACCTTCACAGGGGGCTGAAAAATGCGACCCCTGTTGTTTTTTTTTATCAAAACTTTTTGATGGGATGAAATTTTGTAATTTTTTTTAAAGGTAGCTTTAATTAGATTTTTTTATTCCTTAGTTTTTCTAGTAAAACTTAGTTTTTGAGTAAAAAATTAAATGAGTGTACATGAACCATTAACTACCTATTCTAAAATAAAAGGATTCATTTTGGTTGTTACCATGGTTTGTTTTGGTTGTTACCATGGTTTGTTCTTGTATAACTCCAAAACGAGACGACTAAGAAAAAAAATTATATAAAAGACCCCCTTAATACTCGATAAGGAATCACCTCCCAAATATTTTTGCAATATTTAAAAAACACCCTGTATAGTGCGTGTTTTCTTCATATCTGTTGTTTTATTCAAAATAGAACAACATTTGTAGGACAACGATTGTAGGACATCATGAGTTAAAACAAAATTATTTAATAAGTAAGACATGGTACTTTCATAAAAAAAAACACATGATTTAAAGCACACGTCAGATAAAAAATTAAATCACGAAGACAATTTATCACTTGCACAACACTTTTTCGATACCAGACTTGTTAAAGTGTAATAAGATTTAAAAGAAGATGAATCACTGTGTTGGAAGACGTTAGAGGACAATTAACTTTTAGGATATCGTTTCAGAAAAATAGCAAGTTTAAAATCTTTTTAATTTTTTTAATTATTAGTGATGTAACAAAAAATTAATAGAGCATATTCGTCTCAAATTTATGAAAGCAATTTAACAATAAAACTTAAATATCTAAATCTGTTTCCAAAATATAGCTCAAAAACAAACTCTAGATGCTACTAAAAATATTTTTAGGATATATCAAGAAGTGGTCACAAATTGCTTATTTTTCAGATTTTTACTACGCAAGTAAAAACACTTCTTTGATAATTTACCTAAATTTTAATCTTTAAAGGTTTCCAAGAACCCATGTTCTTTATGTTGATACACAAACCACCTGTATATCATTATAAAATGGTTAAAAAACAACAATTTTACCGCCTTGTGACTTATAAAATAACGGTTTAGAGAAGCTAATTAGGAATTTTAAGCTTTCATTGTGCTAAATATTACTTAACTACGCCTTTAATACTCTGTTATATTTTAAAAGAAGATTTATCCAGTTTAAAGCTGATGTTTTTTTAAATAACCTTTGTTAACCAACCAGTCTTGAAAAACGAAAACAATTTGAACAGAATGATCACTAGTTTTTACATATTTCGTGCATTAAAAACAATTAAGTAAAAAAACTGCTACATCAATAAACTTCCAGTTTTACCCAAACAGCAAATTTTTAATACTTTTTCATGTTATTTTCTTGGTATCCTTTTTTAAACAAAAATATTATACCCGAAGTATATTTTAGAATTCATTTTTTCCCAGAAAAAGTCACACATTCTGCGTATCACCACTCGAAATCTTGATGTAATATATTCCTATATATGGACCAAGTGGATTTCAGAGGACGTCGTAATCCTTAAAGCAGTCCTTTGTCCATACCTTCCAGATTTCAGTTCGAACCGACGATGCGTGTATATGTTCTCGGGGGATTTGGCGAAACCAAATGTAGCCCAAATTACATACAAGTATTACGTCTGTTTTAGTTTGGAATCAGGTGAGATTATTATAAAGAAAAAGAAGAGACTTGCAGTTGAGCATCAATGGTATTTGATGTTTAATAGGAAAACTTCGTGGTTGGAAATATAAAAATCGCAGTGGTTATAAAAGTTTAATATTGCTATCAGGGATGGAATAACGTTTTAAACCGTTACGTTATTGTATAACGTTATTTATTATTTGTTTTCGTTACATAACGTTATAAATAACGTTAAAAAAATGAATTGTATGTTATATAACGTTATATAACGTTACATAAATTATGATATAAAGGGTGTTTCTTAAATAATGCGAAAACATTCGGAAGGAGATTCCTTATTGAAAATAAAGTGGGGTCTTTTATATAACAATTTTTTCTTAGACGTCTCCTTTTGGAGTTACACCCCCCTAAAGGGGAGCGATAAAATTAGGTTTTTATTTTATTTCTCAAATTTAGATCAATGTAGGAAAATGATATTTGGTAGATGTTTTATGCTTATTAAAAGGTTTCCCATAGTATTATTTTTAATCATCTTCCACCTTCATAGGGGGCTGATGAGTGCGACCCCTGTTGGTTTTTTAATCAGAACTTTTTGGTGAGTTGAAATTTTGCAAAAAAGTTTTTTGTTAGTTTGATTTATTTAGAATCTTTTTTTATTTTTTAGTTTTTCTCGTAAATCTTACAGTTTTGAGTAAAAAATTAAATGAGTGAATATGATGTTTATGTTCATATTGGGTAGAATTGACAGGCGTTTTAGCGTTGTCGCCGCGTAAACGTCAAAATGAATTACACCCGTCACTTCTATCCAATATCGTTTTATATTGGAATATTTGATGGTTCATGTTCATTCATATAATTTTTTACTCAAAAACTGTAGGTTTAACGAGATCAGTTAAAGAATAAAAAAAACTTCTAAATAAATCAAGTTTTTAAAGAAAATTTAAAATTGCTAGATTTCAACCCACCAAAAAGTCCTGCTAAAAAACCAACAAGGGTCGCACTTTTCAGCCCCCTGTGAAGGTGGGAGATGATTAAAAATATTACTATGGGAAATCTTTTTATAAGTATAAATCTCCCACATTTATCCAAATTTGGGAAATAAAATAAAAACCCAATTTTACCGATCCCTTTTAGGGGGGTGTAACTCCGAAAGGAGACCCTAAAGAAAGAAAAAATATGATAGACCCCTCTTAATTTTCGATTAAGTATCACCTCCCGAATTTTTTCGCATTATTTAAGAAACATCCGGTATAAAAATAATTTTTACTTGTAACTCTGAAATTATTTTTGGGATCTGTAAATGTAAATTTAAAAAATAGTACATACAAAATTACGTTGAGGTTGAGATATTTCATTTTGATTTTAATTTCTAAAATACAAACAAAATATTATATCTTCAGAAAATAAAAAGATCGCCATTTAAAAATTTATTTATAGAGAATAACGATACAAAATAACTTTTAACGAAACGTTATCGGTTATTATAACGTTATATAACGTTATTAAAATATCGTTACGTTATTGTATAAAAAATTATAGTTGAATCGTTATTATAACGTTATCGGGTATCGTTACGTTACGTTTTTCATCCCTGATTGCTATACATTGTTAGCAAATGTTATACTATTTAATCAATTAAATTTAAAAAGTAAATATATACAGAGTGTTGCAGAAATCATAACAATCTTCACTTTCTATTTTAAAGTAAAAAAACCCTTAACAAACCTCTTACAGAATGTACCATGTACCATATACCAGTAATATCTTTCCAGTCGTATTCATTTTTTAAACATTGAAATGGTTGTGCCAGAATCGCATAGTTAATGTTTTTATCCTTCCAGTCATGTTAAATATCAAAATCTGTAAGGCATCAGTGAGCCAAAAAGACATTGTGCTTAAATGAAAGTATGCAATGAAAATATTTTGATTCTAAAGCTAAAATAAGTAGTTGATTAATTATAATTATAATAAACCTGTAGCACAAATACCTTTTTTAACTCGCAAATCAACAGAATTCTTTTTCCTATAATCAAACATTCATAAATATTGATATATTTAGTCTATCATTTCATTCATTTAAACATTACTCCAAAGTAATCCTATTCTACATCGACCATTTACTTTACTATCTATGTATTATTAATAATAAAAACGGGAACATAATTTGGGTTCGACCTGTTTGTTCTGTTCTGTGTGAATAAATAAATATAGGAATTCATAACATGTAATTATTTTAAGAAACCATATGATTGTATATGAAATATATAATATAATATTGTAATAACTTGAAATTCTAAATCCATACCACTTCTCACTTATGCAAAGTGATTGCCCTTACAGTATTTAGAAATTTTTTTAAAATAATTTAACAAAAGTATTAAAATGTATTTTTTATTTTTGTGTTAGTGTTAGTGTCCAAGTTTCTTAACTGTAAGTAAGAATGGGTACGAACACTGCATTAAAAACTCGCCTCTTAGTTTCTTTTGATATCTTCTTACTTTTAAAACATTTATAAGTGGCGTAGTAATATTTGTCGCTGCAGCTATTCTATAATGTAGATTTCTTCCAATTTACTATTTTCTCCAATTATTGTTCCTAAATATTTAGAATTCGCCACCTGCTACCTTTTTTGGTATATCATAATTGTAACTGGTTTCGCTATAACCACAGCCTTTGTCTTTGTTATATTAATATTCATATTATATCTACTTAATGTATCTCCCCATAAATCTAGATTGAGTTGCAAGTCCATTTCGCTTTTAGCTATAGCGCCACATAATCTGCAAAGGCTAGTTTAGTTCTGTTAAGAACACTGGTTTTAGTTTATTCCAACTCCAGTAGGCTTTCTTTGTGTTTCGTTTACATTCCTAAATTATTTTACTGAAGTCTATGATTCTTAAATCACGTAACTAGGGTAAAACGTGGTAATACGCCCCAGCCGGAAAAACGCCCCACCTATGTAGTTTAGTTGTTTAATCATCGATGACACTACTAGTATCACATAATGGTAGTGTTTGTTAAGGAGTTTAGTATACCTCCACCACCTCACTAGTTTCCCGCTGAAAATCGAAAAAATTCGCAATTCACGGCAAGTGGACGTTGTATTATTTCTGTCTCAATTATGGAAAAAACAATTTCGCATGAAGTGTATTAGTATCGTTCAAATTTTGACATAAATTCTGAAAGCTTGTTTCATAACCTCTAAAATGACATTACGCATTTATTTATTAATGCCTCAATGGTCTTGGTACACCAGTGGGTCGTTTTTCACCACTGTTTGGGAATTACGCCCCAGATCTAAAAGTGTAAAATGCCCCTTTTGGTTTAAGATCACTTTTTCTCAATTTCGGACGCCAATGAGGCAAACAGGTCTGCTTTTTCCAAACGTGACGAAGTGCCCATCGATAGGAATGAAAATCGTGGAGAACAACAGTCATCCCCAACTACTGTGCCATTAGATGAACCTGGGCCATCAGGACTGCAAAGAACCCCACCAAAAAGACCACAGCCATCTGCAACTACTTTTAGCAAAAAATCCTCTGAAGAAGAAACCCCTTCAAAATTTCTTGCACAAACAAATCCGATTCCAGTCATTCCACCAATTCTTACTAAAAGAAAACAGGCCGCTACGCTGTTGACATCTCCAGAAAACCGATGCAAACGTAAAATTTTATGTGAGAAAAAGCAAAACATCAGTGCGAAAAGAGAAGGGAAGAAAACTGAAGTTGCTAATGTAGCCCGCGCACCAAAAAAGATCATCTGAGAGTTCAGAGGAACGTATTGAGTTCTTCTGAGGAAGTTTCAGATGAATCTGAAGAAATTTGCGTCAAATGCGGTGATTACTACTACTCCACGAAATCGAAAGTAGACTTGGATACAGTGCACAGCGTGTTCTCGATGGCTTCACGAAACGTGTACAACGTACGAAGATTTATGTCACTTGTGTGGTGCAAAAAATTAAGTTCTTACTAAAAATAAGTAGTAATAATCGTATGGCGTTTTCCACAGCAGAGTGGGTAATACGCCTCAAAGGAAAGGGTTCCAAATTGTTTTTTTATTGTTTTCCTGCGTTTACTTTTCACCAACTTTTTATATTTACGTAATGTACACTCATTATACTAATTAGAAATGTATTTTTTGTTTAGAATAAAGCTATCATTTTGCAGTAACGATTTTTTTTTTAAAAGTGGGGCGTATTTCACCGTTTTACCCTATATTATTTGTAATAGTAATGAAAATACACATAAAAACAACTTTAATTGCTAATCATTAAATGGCGTATAAAGAAAATACGTAATTAAGAATTTAAAATTGATTGCTATACCTATTATTGCTATACCTATTATGGCACTTGTGACGGGTTTGAAATAATTTAATTAGGACACGTTATCTAATCATGTTTTCAATTATTATGTAATTTGGACAGATGTATCAGCATAGATTGTTAGATTTAAAAGAAGCGATATGATTTAACGTAACATCATGTATGTACTAAGGGATTTTTTATTTATGAACGCGTGGGTAGTATTTACTATTATTTCCGTTGGAAGCATCATGTAATTTCGAACATAATTTCAGGACTGATAACCGAAGTAAGCGAGCAGTACGGAAAACTAATAAACAATAAAACTAGGGTAAAAAAATTAAATAGAACGCTGGAAGCATACCAAGTAGCAAGTAGCAATAATGAAAAGTTAATACACGAATATATCAAGTTTGAAAAACACTGTATTAGGGTATCGGTGACGAAAGCATTTAGGCTTGTGTGCCAAAAATGTACTAAAAATAGTATAATAGTTCATTAAAAAATACACACCCACACACACACATACAAACAGGCTGCCCGGATAACATTATTATTTTGAAGTTTCTTTGTTTAATCTTAAAAATATAGCATTAAGTCAGTGAAAAAGCTGCGTTTAACAACACAATTAATTAAGTATAATACTCTAAGAAAAATATATTCATTCTGGATGTGTATAATAAATATGTGAACAAAACCGAGCACCTTACACAGAACGTTTTTCGTAAAAGCAAGTAATTGCACAAAATATGAACATAAATCAAAAATTGTTTGTTGGTTGGATTCGTAAACGTTATTGTTTGATTTTGGTTAAAATATGAGAGATACAAATTAGAGGATTTGTGTCAAAATTTTTAATCTCCTCGACCATCAGATTTATTCATGCAATATGTAAAAAACAAACAGCGTAAAATCATTTCGGATCACCGAAAAATTTATTTCTATTGACTTTGGTGGGATATGGCTTTTAAAAGTTCAATGTCGTCGACAAATGTAGGTGAAAATGACAAACGCTTACTGTTAAACAAGCAAAATTTATCAACATTATGATGAAAAGAAAACATTGGGAACAATTAAAAAGCAAATACTTGTATGACACGATGCATAATACAGCATACAATTTTTGTATACCATAACTAAAACCTGTAGGAATAATCATTAGTTTATGATCAATAGTAATTGTCACAGTGCCATTTAGTTGCTTGATTTTAAAAAGAAAAACAACAACTTAATTCATAATTGACAAGTTTACTTGTAGACAGTACATCAGGAGTCCCCCTTTTTTAAGAGGAGGGCCACAGGGGTATAGAAAGTGTTAAGATGTAAGTACCTACTGCCTAATGCAGCAATCATTTTTCTTACAAAATTTTTGATGTAGATACGAGGGCGTATTGAAAAGTAAGGTCTCCAACGATGCCATTTCCGAACGCGAGTTGCTAGGCAAAATTTGACAACAGCGTTGCATTCCTTGGTTCCCCCACCACAGTGTAGAACCATCCGCGAGACCTTGGGACCCTCAGCCGCTGCCTAGCACTCGTTTAGGAGAGAGCTCCCGCTTAGCTCGCCCGCCAGGTGCGGAACTGCGCTCAGTCATTCGATTTTTGAATGCAAAAAAGGTCTCTCCGATAGACATTCATCGCCAGTTAGTGGAAGTGTACGGACATAAAAAACGTGCGGAAGTGGTGCGGGAGTTTTCTGAGGGCCGGAAAAAGGTCCACGATGAGCAGCGGTCGCGGTCGGGGCGGCCGAGTTTGCCGGAATCAACGGCGGCTCGAATCGACGAGATGGTGCGCAATAACCGGAGAATAACCCTTCATGAGATAAGGGAAGGTCGTAATGAAGAGTGTGGCTACGACCATTCCTTATCGCATGAAGGATTATTCTCCGGTTATTGCGCACCATCTCGTCGATTCGAGCCGCCGTTGATTCCGGCAAACTCGGCCGCCCCGACCGCGAGCGCTGCTCATCGTGGACGTTTTCCCGGCCCTCAGAAAACTCCCGCACCACTTCCGCACGTTTTTTATGTCCATACAATTCGCACCGTACACTTCCACTAACTGGCGATGAATGTCTATCGGAGAGACCTTTTTTGCATTCAAAAATCGAATGAGCGCAGTTCGCACCTGGCGGGCGAGCTAAGCGGGAGCTCCCTTCTAAACGAGTGCTACGCAGCGGCTACGCGTCCCAAGGTCTCGCGGATGGTTCTACACTGTGGTGGGGGAACCAAGGAATGCAGCGCTGTTGTCAAATTTTGCCTAGCAACTCGCGTTCGGAAATGGCATCGTTGGAGACCTTACTTTTCAATACGCCCTCGTATATTAATTGTCTGACAACAAAAAATAAAACATTTGTAGGTATTTTTTATGTGACATTAGCAGGAGGTATTCTTTTTTTTTAATGCCGCGGGCCAGATGAAAACCTTCGCAGGCCGGATTTGGCTCGCGGGTCGTAGTTTGGGGACCCCTGCAATAGCTAAATCACTTCTTAAAAACGTTGTCGAAACAAAATAGGTTTAATTAATTTACAAGTTTAAACCTAACTAATAATAAAAAACAAAATAAAAATCACATTTTTAATGAAGTTTCTTTTACACAAATACCAACTTTAAGACTCTTTCCCTTCATCAATAGCATTCTTATTAAAGAATAAGATTGAGAAATTTAATTAAAAGTCTAAAGTTTATATTATTCTACAATCAATATCTTTAGTTTTGCTACCGTTTATAAATATGTTAACTTCTAACATGAATTAAAGCATCCAATTATCCAACAAAATTGAAAATCACACCACAAAACGAAAAGTACATTTTTGATGTTAACTTCTTTCATGGCAATTCTAAAGGTTTTAATACATCTATTTACGTCAGTGCGACATCTCATTTATTTAAAGCAATAACCATTTCAGTCGGTGCCTAATAATAACTGATAGTTCCATTAACTTCTTTTATTACATAAGTAAGTTACTCTCAAAGTAAAGTGGATAATTGAATTTATGCTTTCAAATTTGTTTAGGCAATCACTGATTTATCCTTAATTAAAATCTAGACTTGCTGATTAAAGTTCTTTGACTTTGTCAAATGCAATCGAAAGTTATCAACGAAATCTATTAAGATGATTGTGTTCATTTCTTTTACAATTAATTGCCTGGCTTTCATTCCAATAACTCTGTCTTTCAAGGGCGGCCTTTGAGAGATTGCGAGAAGATGAAGGCCAATGTGAAATTTATTGCTTAACTTTACATGTCATAGCTCAAAATAAAAATAGACGTAATCTAGTTTTTATGGACATTAATTGCTTACGTTGCAAACGTGATTGATTTTATGGCATGCCATAATGTGGCAAACGATTTTCCATTCCCGCACGAAATCAGTTTTTAATTTTTTATTAATTCTTGGTAAATTTTTTAAATAGTAGGTATTAAATTAACATATTATCTTAAATTGAAAATTTTGGGATTTTAGCTTTAGAAACGAACGTATCTCTCTCTACTCCCCTCTCTCGCTCGGCTCTCTTTCCCTCTCTTTACTCCCTCTTCCCCTCTCACCCCTCTCTCTATCTTAAGACGCTAGAGCCCTCTTCAGGTTTTCGCCTTCTTCAATCTCTTTACCCACCCGTCTTTAGCCATAGTTCTTTTATCCAGTTGCGGAGTTTGAAAAAGTTTTTTTCGCGTCTTCAGTAAAATTTTCCTGTTCTCCTGCCACCTCTATTGTGCAGAGTTTTGGGCATGGCAAAGCTGTTCACCCTATGGTTGAAGCAAATGCTCACACCGGTACAAAATCTCAATCGTAACAGAATGCATATTTAGCTACAGTGTTATGTTATAAAAGCACTGTATTAATATTTTCAAAGTTTGACGTACTGTTTGTTTTTAATTAAAAGTTAGTTGATAAACAAACTGTTTGCTAATTTAATTTCACAGTTATTTAAAAATGTGGAGTTGTGAAAATTTTACGCTAGTAGTATTTAGGTTAAACTTTAATTAACATTGCTACTAATCAACTTGAAAGTTTAAGTGCGCATCATAGCAGAATAATTGTTGAAAAATTAAAAAAATATTTTAAATAAACACAAATTTATAACATTCACAAACGAAATATGTTTTCACGTAAACTTATGGACACCACAATAACTAATTAACGTATGAAATAGAATAGTAAATGATAGTATCTACTACCTAAAACGTTTTATTTCAATAGGTAAAAATATCGTAATAACACGAAATAAAATTTGTGGAAAAGAATAATTAATAACACATTGCACAACCTTGCACCAGGCATAAATACGATGGGCAAAACAAAAATTCGGCAGGATATTTAAAACATAATGAGAACACCAAAATAAGCTATAATAAATCCGCATAAAAAGGCACTAACATCTTATAATCGGCTTTAAACATAGTAATATTACACTTAAATAAAGGCAACATGTGTAAGTTATTATAAAGAAAACAGATATTAACATCAAAATAAAAGAATAATCAAATGGTAACACATACATTTTACAACCTCTAACGTTTATTAGTATCTTGGTATGAATTATATGTTTTTTTATATATCTTCGATCTTATTTTATAATTTCAAAAGAGTACGCTTAAATTCTTCAGCCCTACATCTCAAAGAAACACTTCAGAATAAAACAAGAAGAATCTTATTCAGAACTTATAGAAATTGGAGCAGGGGTTCCACAAGGAAGCGTACTTGGTCCTGTCCTATACCTATTGTATTCTTATGATATTCCACAGTTAGAAAACAATACTATAGCGACCTTTGCCGACGACACGGCTATTTTAGCAGTAGGAATAAACAATATAGAATCATCCGAGAAATTACAAGCAGCTGCCAACCAGATCAACAACTGGACAAAAAGATGACGTATAAAGTTAAATGAGACTAAGTCAGCTCATGGTAATTTTACCAGAGAATTAAACATGTACCAAGCAACTTAAATAATAAACAAATTCCATACACTCCAACCTAGCAAAATACTTAAATCCAATGTAATGCTAAGCTGTGCTAGACGACTAATGTCAAAAAAGGTAAGATTTACGTATCAGAAATAAAAACATATACTGTCTGATCGGGAGGAATTCCATTCTGTCCCTACATAATAAACTCTTGCTTTACAAGCAAATTGTAAAGTCTTTGTGGACATATGGGATACAGATGGAGTTGCACTAAACAAACAGAATATACTCAGATCATCCAGAGATTCCAGAACAAAACACTAAGGAACATCGCTGATGCACCTTGGTATTACAGAAATAGGGCATACATCGGAACCTCAACATGGACACTGTAACCAACACCATTAAGAAGTATGCAAAGAGCCACGAAGATTGACTCCATCAACATGTAAATGTCAAGGCGATTCAGGACACTTCAGGATTAGTAGGAAGACTTAAGAGTGTTAAACCTTTTAAGTTAGTTTAAATCATAGTTTAAGAGCACGTTAATAATTAGTGTACATACATATTAGCAAACCAAGGACTACTGTTGGGGTGTTGGGTGAACCTTAGACTAAGTTAAACATTATTAATTTAGGCTAGAACGAAACTGTTCATTGGTCTCAAACACCAGATTGCATTGTTATTAACCCTATTAGGGTTTGCCATAAAAAAATTAAATCTTCAAAGTAAAACGTAACAAAACCTACTACTGCTAAATACTGTTGTCATTGCAATTTCTATAAACGTAGGATTTTACCTCTCCAATGACACTAATTCCAACCAAAAAAAAATGTAGCTCTTTCTAACTAGTGCTATCTCGAATTTTCTAGATATTAATCAAAGATTTTCAACACTTTTTAAATTTTTCTCTCCAATTACAAGTAAAATTTTTATTATAATAATGCTAATTTAAAAAATATACTTCTGTATGTAATTTAAAATTATATTTTCTGTAAATGATCATACTGATGAGCTATTGTTATTTTAAAAATTTAACAGTGCAGTACAATAAATCGTAATGAATTTGAACTTCAGGAGCAGAACAAGATAACCATTTTTCATAGATGATTAATTCAGGGAATATGCACTAATAAGCCAAGAAGGCCGACTTTTTCGCATCTAATAAATTAACATTTATATAAATTTTAGTAATTTACGATTCTCGTTCAACCTATTTATTACTCTATCATCTTTGCTGCTTTATTCCTTTGATTGTATACATTGCTTCTTGAATGCAAGCGCAAATTTAAATGAAATATTGTACAAGAATTTATATTTCTTCCCTTTTACTAATTTAATTTTCTAACCCAAACAAAATCCTAAACGAATTTATTTGAAAAATGTACAAATTTTAACTTCAAATTTATAACTAATTCATTGAAATTATAATTAATATAGAAAATGCATTGAAATTATAATTAATATAGAAAATGCATTGATAAGACGTAAAACATTATGAGTATAAAAGCAAATTATACTTTTCAAGCAAAAACAAACCATTTGAAGTATTGTAAGGTAAAAAGTACGATCAATTTACAAATTTAAAAAACAACAAAATTTGAAAATCAGAAAAAAAACTTTAAAAAGTTACTTTTTTAAACAGTCCATGGTTTTATTAACTTTAGTATATTAAAATAATTTTTATTTGCAACAGTAGAAAAACATTGACAGAAAATAACACATTCCTGATAAATTTGACTTCATAGCCGAAAAAAATGCGTTCAGAAATGGGCGTTTACACTAATTTTTAATTTCTTCAGAATTTGATAGATTTGGTGTTCAGAATATCATATGTGAAGTTAAAATTGTTTAAATCAACTTCGTTTATTTATTATTAACGATTAAAGTTTTCCCGCGGCAAGTTGCGCCGTAAACGGCTTGAACGATGCGCACGAGAAATGACGTCACACTCCGTACGTACTCCTCGATGAGGCAAATCACACGTGTGTGCTTGTTGTAAATATAACGCAACCATGTCGCCGTACAGAAGAAAGTGGTGTTTTGTGCCTGAATGTAAGACCACTTCTACAAAAAACCCAGAAAAATTGTTTTTTGCTGTTCCGGATAATTCCACCAAAAGAAAAAAATGGTTTGATGCAGCAAGACGTTGTATTTCCGACGTAAGCGAAAAAACTGAATTATATTGTTGCGAAGACCATTTAAAATTTGAATAAACTAAAAAATATATTAAATAGTATTTATGCAAAAAAAAAATACACTAAAGTGAAAAACATTATCATTAAGCATTATCATTAGTATTAAGCATTAATCATATGGCAATAATATGTAACATGAAGCAGCCTATTACTTTCCAACAAAAAAATCTGCAGTTTTAAACAATACTTATTTGTAGTATGCTATTTGGTGCATGTTTATGTTTGATTAAAAATGCTGATTAGTCTTAAAGCACTGTTGCTTCGTTTATGAAATTTGTACTCCTATTATATTTATACTGAACTAACAGTGCTTGTTTTACAAAAGGCCATATACCTTTTTTTATATGATCTAAGCATAAAACTGATAACATTCAAAACTTATAAGTGTAAATTAATATAGTAGAACCATTGAATTGAACATTATCTACTATTAAATAAACGAAAAGTTGCTGGTTTTCAAACAGGTTTATTCGTTGCAAATTCTTTTTTTAAAAAAGATCCGACATGTTTCGCCGATGTTATTTTATCGGCATCTTCAGGGCTAAAAATTATATATATTAAGATTAATTTTGTAAGTTTTTTAGATATAGCTATGACTAAAAGAGTAGTAGATACATTTTTTTAATGTTTACAATCACCTATTATTAAACAATAAACTGAAACATACTTTTTGTTCATATTTTCACCTGTTAAATGACCTTAGTAATATCGAATTATTTCTACAAAATAATTAATTTACTTACACAGTTGCTTTGTTTTATAATGAAATATACACTAAACTAACAACTAGTTAAAACCTCTCGCAATACTGTATACGTAAAGAATATTTGAACACAAGTATGCCTGGTCCAGGAATCATATTTGTTTAAGTTAAAAACACTTAAGATATGTTGTGAAGCCACCCTGAGGGGTCTCGGGGTTGGCTTGAGATCATTCTTTTGCTAATACTGTTAAAAGGCAGTACTGTTTGTATTTTATTCATTATAATAAATTGTAATTGTTGTTCGATTACGTTTATTATTTACAATCGACGGCCGAAGTACGCCCCTGCGGCGTCTTCGTCGCGCGCTTCGCGCCTAACGTAATGATAATAATAATCTTTATTTGTTCTGAATATCCCAAAAAAAGGTGTAGAACTTGTCACAATAATAATTTACGTTTATTGCAATAATATACATAGTTAATAAAAGAAAAAACATATTATATTAAAATATATAACAACTTGTCATTATGCGATGCATAGGAACTAGTCCGCTGCACATGGACTGTGCGGAGAGTGACGTCACGGCCAATCACAGCGCGTTTCAGAATTTGAAATATAAAGGGCATTTTAAAAATTTATTTTTCGGAACTGGACGATTTTTTTTTAATTTTTGGTGGTTGAGAATAAACTTTATAGATCAGATTATCATTTAAAAGATATTTTATCAAGTTTTATTTTTTTGTGTAAACGCCCATTAAAGCTCGCCCGCTAAGATCGATGAATAGACCATTGGTTAACCCTTTTAAAAAATATTTGACATTAAAATAGACGCTTGTAATATATCTTAAGATAAGAAAATTAAATCAAAAGTGACGTTTTGAAATAAAATTTGCATTTGTATCAAAAATTTCATCTAAATTAAGATGTTTAGAAATACTGCCACAGCCTGCTGTATTTATCCGATAACACTCTACATTATAGCCTGGTATACTGATATTAAAAACTTCCCACAAGCAAAAATCCATAACGACTTTACAAAAATTAACTTCAGTTTATCCAATCTCATTACTGATTACTTAATCTAATGACATAATAGCCATAAATACCGCATAATCCATTAATTACTCATTTCCAGTAGATTAATTGTAAATCGATAAGGAAACATGGCGGATAAAATTTTTAAGTAATTAACGTTTCGAAAAATACTAGCGTTACAGAAAAACGCTTAACTGCACAATTGAAAGACACATGACAAAATAACAAACACAGTAGGCGCCGCTTATTGTGGTTACTGGTTGTTAGAATCGGAAGCTTTATTTAAACCGGCCCTGTCACAACTACTATTTTTTTAAAACACACCTTAAATACAATTCGCACTGCGCACTAGATTATTGGCGTTTTTTTTACAATAACCTCATATAAACATGAATTTATGTTAAACTAAGAGTCGTTTGCTTTCACAGACAGTAACATTTCATATAACTGTCTAATAAAGTTAGCTTCAAAACATAACGCTGGGTTTATTTTGTGGAAAACAGCGCAAATAAGCTCGTTCTGTTCGCCATCAGTCCATTAGTTGATCATTTGAATTATAATGAGAGATGGGTGACTACCAATTCCAAGTTATTATGATGCCAGAGATAGGGCAGTAATTACTCAGAAGCACATTTCATAGGTATGTAGATATCTAATGATTTTGTAATTGTATATAAAACAATACTACTCTTTGCTCTTATTAATATAATGGTGTCTTATACAGTTTGCAAAAAAGTTGTCACTTTAATTTTACATGACTTTCATCGTTTAGGCTAGGCGTTGACATGCAATTGACCAGTTTAGCAACAGTTTGATCCGCGAATGGCTAAACCGCGCTCACATACGCTAAACTAAATCAGGAGTCTAAGTTGAAAAATATTTATCCCATCCTTGTACAAAAACAGACCAAACAATTGTGAGTACTAGTTTTAATCTCTTAAATAGGTATTTATAGAACTAAAACAAAAAAGGAAAAAATAAACATAACTGAGCTAATGTTCGCAGACGACATGGTCTTAGTCGAAGAAACAGAAAAGAATCTGCAACATTATCTAGAAACTCTAAACCAGGAATAGAAAAAAATCAATATGAAAATAAATACAGAAAAAACTAAAACTATGATCTTTATAACAGAGAACAAATATTTAGGAGTGATTATAACGGAAAATCAAGGAATGGACAAGGAAATAAGCGAAAGGACAGGAAATGAGGGAGGAATATTTAATAGTTAAAGAACATCATTTTTGGAAATAAAGAAGTCCCAAAACAAACAAAAGTGGAAGTGGTAAAAAATGGTAGTAACTCCAGCACTTTTATACGGAAACTCAAAAATAGTAGACTTGTGAATGCAGCAAAAATGGGGTTTCTAAAGAAAATTCAAGAAAAAACCAAAAAAGATCTAATCAGAAATGTAAGATATAGAGAACAATTAGAGATAAAATCAGTTGAAACAAAAATACAAGAAAGATAACTGGTATGGTTGGATAACATTTATAGAATGGAAGAAGAAAGGTTAACCAGAAAATTTTATGAAGCAAGATCACCGGAAAAAAACAAAAGAAAGAAGAAAAACCTGGCAAGACGAAGTTAAAAAAGCGGCAAAGGATAAAAAAAAATCAAATGGGAGGAGGTAAAAAAGCTAGCACAAGACAGAAAAACAAGAAAAAAGTCAGCACAACTCAATAAAACAGTCCTACACCTAAAAGTAGATGGACTCATGATTAAATAAAAATAAAATAAATTTATCTGCAACTTTAGCAGTGAAAGTTGGATTAATGTAAAAACAGGTAGCGTTGTTGCCAGATTCTTTTCTTTAAATTAAATATAAATAAATTTGACCATATTTGTAGCTACCTAAGAACCAACAAAATTATTTAACTCTCAACTTAGCAGCATTTAAAAAAGATCATAATGAGGGTATAAAAAACGCCACAAATTACAAAAATTCGGTCAAATACAATTAAAAGAACGCTTTTTGAGAAAAAGATTTTAAAAGCCAGAGATAAGTTTGTGATATTTACATCTTCCAAACATAAATGTTTAAGCTGATTTTGTTCCAATTTTAAGAGCTTGGTCCTTGAATAATAGAAATTACCCACTAACAATAGAAAAGACCCGAATAAATTACTTAATAAATATTGCACATATTCTCCCGTTTGATACTGAGTAAAATAAAATTAGCTGTAGTTAGCTGTGGTCACTAAACTATCGAACTGGCCGCACGTGATGACTCCGGGAGGATTAAGTCCCGGAGCGGATCGGAACCCTAACACGCACACTGTTTGTTGCAGAAACGGCTCTTAAAAGAGAAGAGGTGGGGATTACACGGTCTTTGAATGGGAAAGGAATTAGTTAACGCGACTGAAAGCTTGTACAAGTCTTAGCCATTTCGGTGTGAAGAGACTGAAATTATAGCTTTTAGTCATTCAATAAATTTGATAGGATTTTTTTTAAATTGGTTAGTTAATAGAAAGAAAGGACTTTTTGTTGATGTTGATATCATTCATTAAAGTTTTTAAACTTTTCAAGATACTGCAGAAACTGGTCACAAGTTGCACATTTTTAGATTACCTATACTCCCTTAAAGCATATAAAAACACTATTTGCTAATTTAAGCATTTTTCTATCTCCCTTATAAAATCTTATCTCTCAGAAAGAAACCAATATGTTGCCGGAAAAAAATCGTCAGGTAGATTTCTAAGTTCTAACAAAAGAAAATCAAAAAAGGAGTTCCGCAAGGATCAATCTTAGGTCCCCTTTTATACATACTGTACACTAATGATCTTCCAGATTTTGCCAAAACTTCTCTTATACAATTTGCCGATTACACATTTACTATTATTAGTGACTCGGTTTCCAAAAATTCTGAACAAAAACTCTTTGACTGCTTAGGTGAACTCCAACATTGGTTCACATTAAACAATTTAACCTTAAACGTCAATAAAACTCATTAATACATTTTTCACAAAGTATAAAATAACCTCCGACTTAAAACTTCAAAATAATTGCATAACTATAAATGTTGTTAATAAAATTTCTTGGTTTATGTATTGATTCTAGACTGGACCGGTGACCGGTCATACCACATCGAACGTTTGTCACAAAGCCTGTCACGGTACCCTTTCGCACTAAAAAACCTAAAAAAATTGGTCAGTACAAACGCGGCCAAAACTGTATATCATGCATATGTTGAATTTAGGTTACGCTATGATGTAATTTTTTAGGGCTACGCTAGTGACTCTACTATTTTTGGTCTAAACTACCGAGATCACTGTAAAGACACTTTTCGTGACAAAGAAATATTAACTTTTTACGGGCTATTCGTTCTCGAAGCCATCCTTTTCGTAAGAAATAATTTTGATCTGTTCGAAGAGAATATAAGAAACCATGCAGCCAATACCCGACATAAAAAAAATCTAAAGCCCGATTGCTTCAAATATACCTATCTCCAAAAAAATGTTGCCTCTATAATTATTGCAATATATAACAAATTTAATACATCACCTGAGAGTATAAAATATACCCACCACCGACTTGAAGAAAAGATTAAGAAATGTATTTATTAACACATATGTATATTTTTAATATGAAATTATAATTATAAACTCAAAACACACAACTGCAGCCGTACATACTAGGATTAGTAAATTGTTAAGCTTTTACTATTAAAATATTAATGAGATTAAGGAGATTTTACTAATTAATAACGCTAATAATGTAAAATTACGATCGTAAAGCAGATGTTCGTTAGTTAACTGAGATAGACTGATTGTGATTAATCATTTTAATCGCCAAATTTTTGTACAAATTGTTTATTTTGCATCTAATTTCATTGAATTTCTGTTTTGATCGGCTGACTATTAATCTTCATAAGCCGTAAAGTAAAAGTAATATAAACAAAATGTAACATCGACATTAGCGTTCGGTGATAAATTTCCAATGATCACCAGGGCTCGATATCGAGAACTTTATTTTTATAACGGTTTTTGTATGAAAACCATTTTTTTTTTGTAAAAAAACGGTTTTTGGTAAAAAACCGATATAACATAAACCGTTTTTAAAAACCGGTTTAAAAACCCGGTTTTTGACATTATTTAGAATAGGAATGCAAAGTATGAAAGGATATTAAGTATCTATTTATATAATATATGTACAATCAAGCGTTCAGTAATGACTTTTGGTAAACTAATCGCATTTAATACGGAATTTGTATTTTTTAAAGTAATTTTTATTAAAAAAAGATGTAAAAAAATGGTTTTTCATTATTTTGGTTGAAGGTTACCGTTTTTTTGCCATTAAATTTAACGGTTTCGGTTAAAAATCACTTTTACGGACAAAAAATAACGGTTAACCGGTTTCATTCCCTGGTTATTACCTACCTACTGCTAGTGTACAACAAAATTTTCAACTGCCCAAAAATGAAAATATTGGTTTAGTGAATTCTCAAAATAAATATTTGCCTTATAAATTTACAAACGTTTGAATTCGAAGAAACATTGGCAATCTTAGAACCTTAGAAGACAGCATTTTTATATCGACTAAAACCCTTAAATATTTTAAATCAAAGAACAACTAAGTGTTCCATCACAAAATAGTCAAAAAATGTACAAAGTGAACTAAGCCGACAAAAATCACAAACTCAAACCAATATTAGGATTTTTCCTTGTTTTTACCAACAGTTTGCTTTGCACCAGAAATCAAAGTTAAGCTGTATTTAATGTTAAAACAACGTTATTGTTTAAAGTTAAAACACCGAAAACTTCCGTAAGCGGTCAACTGGCGTCCCTTTTAAACCAAATCAAAACAACTTGGAAATGTATGGCACAGCCTACTTATCGTTAAATCTTTGTAATAACATCTAAAAACCTCTCCAACAACATTATTTGAGCTTCCATTAACGTCAGTTGTGGTAATTAGAATTAAAGCGAGACTAATAAAAAGGCTTGGACGAGAAAACCCAAAAGTTCTGAAATAAAATTTGAGCTACAAAACTTTATTGGGTTTCAAAATTGTTATCGCATTATACAGTTATTACTTTAAGGTGTCATTATATATGAAGATTAGTAGATGCAAGGTTATAAGAGAAGTAAGAATAAAATAGTTTTCTAAAAAAATAGAGCTAAAAGAATCATTATAGGCACTACAGATTTTAAAAATTTTGTAAAATATTTAGATCGTTATTAAAAACTAGCACGTTAGCCCGTCCTAGGACGGGTATATTGTATATAGGGTTGCCAACTGTTGAGTACAAAAAAAGATAACATTTTTTTCAATAAATTTATTTTCTTTATAAACTTATTCGTATACACGTTTTTTACAATAATTATATAAGATTGGTAACTTTAAAAAACAAATTCTAATTGCACTTATTCGTATACACGTTTTTTAAAATTGTAATATAAGATTGGTAACTTAAAAACAAATTCTATTTGCACATAAAATTTTAAAATTTAAATGTAGTCATTTTTTATTCATCATCCTCACTTTCGTCTTTTTTGTATTTATCCACACTACTAATTTCGTGTAGTATTTTATTATTTTCTTTTATTTCATTATAAAAATCAATACACGAAATGTTCTTATAATTATTATAAACTACCTTTAAAATTCCGCGTACAGTGAAAATTTTAAGTTTATTTCTCTCTTTAGTCCACTGTCCGCCGATCATGGAAAATATTCTCTCCATGTTCGCGTTTTGGCCAGGTATTGCAAAAAAAAATTCACAGATTTTTAGTATTTCAGAATGACACTCAAAAGTATTTGTGCAAATTTTAAAAAAGAGGACATTTATGTAAATAATAAAAAAAGAAAGAGAACAAAAATATTCTCTTAAAAAAGAGAACATGTTCTCTTTAAAAGTGACCTGTTGGCAACCCTAATTGTATATCTTAAATTTAAACTATTACTTTTTATAATACCGTGAGCTGCAAGTTAGACACTGTTATGTTACCCGCGAGTAAAAATTTACGGTTCATTAGACACAACTCAGTCGGTCAAATGAACCCGTAGTAGTTTACTCTATAATCTAAGAGTTTACTGCGTTACAGATATTTTTTAGCTATATTCATGCGTTACAGAGTCACAGAGTCACAAAGTCACAGAGTCAGCCTGGGCTTTTATATGTATTAATTCAGTAAAAAGTCGAATAAAAATATAAGTTTAAAATTTAAAAACCAATCTACATATTAACGCAAAACTTGTAGATCTAAAAATTTAAATAATTAAAGAAACTATTAATAAATGAAAAACATGACTTACAATGCCACACCAAAAAAAAAATCCGCCCGGAACGGACCGCCCCCCCTTAGCTACGCCACTGGCCCCATCGTTAAGTGGTACGTTTTTTTTTTTAGCTAGAAATAAAGGAAGATGATATCCTGTAGGTATTAAGTGCGAAGTCATTACAGGTTAAAGAAACTTTTACCGGTGTATTAAAAATTAGCACCCCTAAAATTCGGCCACTTTTGAAAGTGCTGGTTCCCTAGCATCAGTCGTAGGTCACATTACAAATATCGTTTATTGAAAAGAAATTATTATATATAATAATAAATTATTATATTAAAAAAATAACAATAATAAGTTATTTCTTTGTACTATTTCTTATAAAAATTATGCTACTCAGGATTTTTTGTCAGTGCTTTGTCTTCAACTCTGTAGACGTATCTTTCCCATTACCTTAATTTGTTGATAACAAGATGCTCTTTAAAAACCCCCTTTCATCTTGAAAGCTTTAAAAGAAATCTAAAAATGCTGAATTAACAGATGCTCATACCAACTAAACGCGAGTACACTTCAAATAAATCAAGATTAAGCGTCATCTCCCGTGTAAAAAAAGACGTTACGCCAATTAGGTAAATTACAACCTACGAATTTACGTTATCATACAAGATCCTACATCAATTACTATAAAAATTGTTGTTTAAGATAATACTGCTCTAGTTTCGCGCGTACGGTTCGTTAAATTTATCTGCTTAGCAGAAAGAGTTTCAGGGAAGCTTAAGTTTTCTCAGGCTTATGTAAATTGGAGTTGTCCTAAACGTCTCAGACGCTACGAACTGAGCACATTAGAAATCAGACGCCATCGGGATTTTATAGAAATAGATTAGATCTTTCGCGACAACCTGATGTAAGGTACTTCAAGGAGAGTCAGAACACAGATTTCTAAGGTGATGGTTATAAATTGCTCCCGGAAAGTTTTTAAAACACTGCTGGGAATCATTTGTCACTGATAAGATTTTGTGTAGATGGAATATCTTATCAGGTAAACTTGATTTTGTGGCAAAAAAGTTACTTAATTTGCTTTTTATGCATTGTCGTTAATTCTGGTATGGACTAAAGATTATGGGTCGTATTCTCGTTAAGTGTCTTTACAAATATTCACACTTCAAGCAAAATATGTCTATACAATTTTTGTTAATAGGAAACATCGAGTGATTCAGCTTGACTATAGCACCCCTATAACTTTCTTATTTTAATAGGAAACCCCTGTAGGCCTTATATTTTTGTAAATCGCAGGAAATTTTTTATCAAACGATGTTAAAATATTTTTTTTACGATTAAATACAGGGTGTTTCTTAAATATTGCGAAAAACTTCGTGAGGTTATTACTTATCGAAAATTCCCTTTCGTATCAAATTTTTTCCTTAGACGTCTCCTTTCAAAGTTATACTCCCTAAAGGGAAGCGATAAAATGAGGTTTTTATTTAATTTCTCAAACTTGGATAAAAGTAGGAGAATGATATTTGGTAGATGTTTTATACTTATTGAAAGGTTTGTTTATGTTCATATTGGATAAAATTGACGGGTGTAATTCATTTTGAAGTTTAAGAGGTGGCAACACAACACCTGTCAGTTCTATCCAATATGTACATAAACAAGCCATGGTAACTAGGGATTCTGAGTCTCGACAATTTTCGAAGTCTCGGGACTCGAGACTTTTTTTTATCAAAGTCTCGGGAATTCCCGGGACCGAGACTTTTAGGAATGTTATTTACGTACTGGAAAATGGTGGTATAACCTGTCAAAAATGACAGAAGATTCCACAAATTACAAGAAATATGATGCAATATTCATGTACTGAAAATTCATCGGCGATTTTCACAGTAAAAAATAAATTATTTCTTGACAGTGACATAGTTTCGAAAGCACCCGCTACATACTTAAAATTATTGCTTCTTTGAACGTATCGTGATTGTGAATCGATCGTGACAGTTGACAGAAAGCGGCTGGCTAACTTATACGTCACATATCCATAAACAACAAATAATAAGTTTTTTAAAATTCAAACCATATTCACGGTTTTTTTTTAAAGCATTTACTTCATGAATAAAATATAGTATTAATAGTAGTAGTATTAGTATTTTTAATTTAGTCTTCATTCTACAGTAAATAAAATATATATTTCCATATATCTCGAGTCTCGAACTAAATGTCCCGGGACTCGAGAATAAGAAAGTCCCGGGACAGAATCCCTAATGGTAACCACCAAAATGAATCGTTTTGTATTGGAATATTATTTAATGGTGCATGTTTACTTATTTTGTTTTTTACTCAAAAACTGTAGGTTTTTTAGGAAAACTAAACAACAACAAAATTTGCAAATAAAACCAAAAAGTTCTGATTAAAAAACAAACAGTGGTCGCGCTTTTCAGCCCCCTGTGAAGGTGGGAGCTGATTGAAAATATTACTATGAGAAACCTTTCAATAAGAACAAAATATCCACTAAATATCATTCTCCTACATTTTTTCAAATTTGAGATATAAAATAAAAACCTAATTTTACGCTCCCCTTTAGGGAGACGTCTAAGGGAAAAAAATTATATGAAAGTCGCCCCTTAATTTTCGAGAAGGAATCACCTCCTGATTTTTTTTGCAATATTTAAGAAACACCTTGTATATCAGACAAGCAATAGCCAGCTTTGTATTTTTAAATAAGGCAGTAGGTACCTATACTTTAAATTATTTATTCCGGTAGAGAATATAAATCTCAATTGGATAATGCAATAAGAACCTGCAAAGGAAAATTTTTGAGAAAAATTGGTTTTAAAATTATTTATTATTTTTTACAAAATCATAGCAATCTATGTATTTGACAGCACAAATACGATCAAATTTAGTAAAAACTAAATAATTTTGAAACTTATTTTTCTTCAAAATTTCCTTTTTTATTATTTTTTCATAACTGATAGCTTATTAAATTCTGTATCAGTTATTCGGTGAAGATAAAATAAATTGGCCTAAAAGTAACTTATTAACAACAACAAAATCAATGAAATAAATAACGTTTGTATGTTTTATTACAAGAGTATTCATACTTGATAGTCACTTTTTTTTTAACGTATGTGAAGTAAACTGGTCATAAGAAGAAAATGCTAAGAAAAAACTAAGATGGCTATAATATTTAAGTAACACGCGCCTTTTTTTATTGGTTATATTTAGTTTTAGTAGGCACTAAAATTTATTGCATACGTGAAAAACTGTACCATAAATAAGGGTATTTATGCTCCATTTTATTACTTAAAGTAAGTTAAAAAAATATATACAGGCTGTCACACAAAAAACGCCGCAAGCTGTAACTCCGTTATTTGTGGTCCGATTTTGGTGAACAATAAATTAAATGAAATTTCTCCTCAAATACTATAAACTGAATTGGATTTCAATTTTTTTCAAGGTCAACTTAAATGTCAAACGATAGTAAATTTTTTTTTTTCAAATAGCACCATCTATTTTTTTTTACTAAATCTGGTAGACATTATTTTTCTGAATTCAATGATGTAATCATAAGTTAATTTTAGTGCAAAACTAATAAGAAATAAAAAATAAAAGTTTTACTAAAATAGGTTATGTTTCACAAAATTTTCAAGCGTGCGGTGGAAAACAAAAAAAATCTTTATCAACAAATGTCATTTAAACTTCAGTGTGGTATTTAAATGATATTTGTTGATTAAGATTTTTTTGTTTTCCACAGCACGCTTGAAAATTTTGTGAAACATAACCTATTTTAGTTAAACTTTTATTTTTTATTTCTTATTAGTTTTGCACTAAAATTAACTTATGATTACATCATTGAATTCAGAAAAATAATGTCTACTAGATTTAGTGAAAAAAAATAGATGGTGCCATTTGGAGAAAAAAAATTGTCTATCGTTTGACATTTAAGTTGACCTTGAAAAAAATTAAAATCCAATTCAGTTTATAGTATTTGAGGATACATTTCATTTAGTTTTTTGTTCACCAAAATCGGACCACAAATAACGGAGTTACAGCTTGCGGCGTTTTTTGTGTGACAGCCTGTATACAGGTTGTCCCAGATTACATTTCCAGCATGGAAAACCCGGTGTATTATAAGAGAATCAGGTTTGTTTAAATTAGATGAATTATTTCTTACAATTAGTATGAGAGAAGCCACAATCAATTTTTAAAAGTACAAAATTCCTCGTACAGATGCAAAAAATATGAAAATGTTGATTTTTTCTCTCATAACTTTTTTGTCTTAATCATGAATCAATTTTATTTGTACCTTCTAAAGGTACTTTTTCATGTAGAATGTAACTATTAGCTTAGATTTTTTTTATAACTTCATTTTTGAGATATTACACCTAACTTCATTTTTTCGACATTTTCATATTTTTTACTATAACATCTGAAGTGCCAGGAATTTTGTACTTTTAAAAATTGATTGTGGTTTCTCTCATACTAAGGAATAATTCATCCAATTTAAACAAACCTGTAACTCTTATAAACGAGATCCCTATCCTGGAAATGTAATCTGAGACCCTGTATACTACTTGTGAAAAATACAATGGGCAAGAGAATATCAATTTCAAATTCGAACTGTTGTTGTCAAAATTGACGACTAAAATATTAAGTATAACAATAAAAAGACATATGTTAGAGATTTTTTAAAATCATTTTTACATTTACCAGTAGGTAGATAGTTAAGTAACCAATATTGTAAGTTTATTATTTTTCTTATTTCGATTTAACAAAATTGTACGTGATAAAAAAAAACTTGGTACATATACAGGGTGTCCCAAATTCGAGTAAATGCATGGGGATCTCGCTTATCTTAAGAGCTACGAGGTAGGTTAAATTAGGGCAAATTTGCTAAATTAGATGCTTAACAAATATCTGCAAAGAAAATTGTCATGGCTGTCTTAGTTCAAAAGTTATTCAAGAAAAATTGAAAAAATTGATTTTCGTTTTTTTGCCCTGTTTCCTACATTTTTTAACATATCGACAATCTGGAAGCACTTCTGAAGTTAATGATGGTTCTGAAAAGACGAAACGTTGTTGGAAATTCTATGTTATCTCAAAATATAAAGCGTAAGAAGTTGCCATAGAGAAGTGCTTCCAGATAGTCGATATCTTAAAAAATGTAGGATACAGGGAAAAAAAACGAGAATCAATTTTTTCAGTTTTTCTTGAATAACTTTTGAACTAAGACAGCTATGAAAATTTTCTTTGCAGATATTTGATGAGCATCCAATTTCGCAACTTGCCCTAATTTAATCGACCTCGTAGCTCTTAAGATAAGCGAGATCCCTATGCATTTACTCGAATTTGGGACACCCTGTATACAACATGCGTTTTCTGGTAAAATAGGACAGATATACATGAGCAAATAGGTAGTACCTACATTTTTTTACTACGCAGACTTAATTGTAAGAATTTTTAAATGCTACTGCTATATTTTGACCACACCGATAAATATTAAAAACCTAGTTTGACACTTGTGTGTTTACTCACCGCAATTTAATTTTTAACAACGGCTTTAAACTTGCTTAGGAGTACCTTCTGCAATAAAAGTGGTATAGGATATGACCACAAACTTTTGTATTGAAAAAACATTGAAAACTTCCGGAATAACCGACATAAAAATTACTTTCAACCAACAATAATTTGTAAACAATTTTTATGCGGTAACCAAATCTTATAAGAACAGAAAAATTTTGACAAAATAAACAAAATTATAAAACATCAACATTCAACTTTTATGCAACGCGTCCAGGTTGCAAAAGATAAAAAAGAAAAATTTTTGCAGTATTTCCACATTATGTTCAAACAGCAAAACTTCTCAAAGTATCGTTTATCAATCTAAAAGCATTTTTACCCATGAAATACCTAAATTTTCATAACTTGTTTAAAAAGTAAATTCCAAAAGTTGTAAATTGCATTATTACGCGTTAACTTATTCGCAAAAATTTATAAGCCGTTGTTATGTTATTAATCTCATTGTTTTTACTTTTCTAAGACTTGACATCTTCTCATGAACATAGGCATACATTTCCAGTATTTTCCTACTTCAACACTCGCCTACATTCTTTTATTTTTCAGGCGAAACCGGTTGTTTTGTTTGAACAAGTACTACTTCAAAACTGCTAAGACTTCCTTCAAGGCAACGAGGGTAATAATTAACAAAACAAACACGCAAATTACCTAGACGTCAGCGAAAACGAAACAAATTTTACTTCTGAAATTTTTATCAACGGCGAAATGCTGAATATTCTAGAAAAAATATATCTGACACTGCTACTCGCGTAAATTGTTATACAGGGTGGTCCACATGTCAGGGCCACTATTGGGATCTCTCAAACCTCAAACGTTAAGAGCTACAAAGAAGTTTAAATTGAAAAAACTGTACGTTCTGAGACCTATTCAGTGATGCTTTAACGTTTTAAAAAAGTTTCATGTCATGCTAGATAATAAACTAAAATCAAAATGGGCATTTCTTTTTAAATCGTTAATAACTCTGCTACGTCTTCTCTACCACCGACGTAGATTTAAATAATAAACTTTAAATTGCAGTAACTAATTTATTAAACGTTGTACATAAACTTAAAGATCTATACGTCGATACTCGCCCTTCACACATCAGTCATCGACTGCCAATTTTTTTGTGATCACCGTCGCACTCCCTACCCTTTAACACGCGCCACACATCATTTTTCCTTGTAGATCACCTCAACTCGGTTATACTTTATGGTACAAAAATATTTTTGGGGAAAAAGTTGTAGATTTTTTTGCGTACTATAAAATGAAAACATTTATTTATTTTAATATTGTTTTAATTCATGGCACTCTATAGCTTTATAGGGATTTTTCGATGAATTTTATTTGTTTGCAGCAAATATCAGGGTTGGCCTGATTTAAATCAGCTGGTTTTTAAAAATTCAAATCGTAATTTAAATCAAACAATTATTTTCGCGATTTAACGTCATACGTTACATATAGCACATTTTATTTGCTCCCGCTTAAACAACCTTCAGTAAAATACGCCGGAAATATTGCCTATTCGCTTCTCATAGATCGGGGAGAAATAAAGTCTCTACAGCAGCGGTGGGCAAACGCCGCATGCGGCCCTCCATGAATTACTATATTAGTAAACATATGTACGTACAGCTTTTTTATACCTTAATTTTTTGTCGCTTCCAACTTACACATAATTAATAAATTGTTATTATTATAGTTTTTTTTTTTAGTGCGTCCCTTTTAGTCAGAGTTTTTGCGCAAAGTGGCCCGCTTCAAAAAAAGTTTGCCCACCGCTGCTCTACAGGCATTTTTTTTAGAGTCGCATTCTGGTAGATTTACTTTGTAAATTTTCACAATCAGTTTTTATTTTAGTGTCAAAAGATCCTCAGTCTCATTCAAAATATCTGCAACAATTGGAAAAGTTTTTTATTATCAATATCTTAGAGCATTTCATTTCTGATAAAAGTTGATGCATGACCTAAAACTAATTTTAGGATGAAAAAAATGCATATGACACTAGATTTTAAGTATTTTTAAAATATTCGCAAAGGTAAAGTGCCCTTATTTTAAAACTTACAAAAAAAGTCATGGGAAAAAATTGTTTAGAAATCAAAAATATGACATTACGAAATTTTACGTTATAATTTCATTTACGAATTTTATAGCAGTGTCAACATTCAAAAAGTTTGCAACTAATAGATAAGTTTTTTATTATCGATTAATAGGAAAATTTTACTCTTGAAAAAAGTTGGTGCATGGTATAAAACAAATTTTAGGTTAAAAAAAGCTCAATAAAACTTTAAACGACACTGTTTAACGATTAAAGTTCCCTTATTTAAAGAATTAAAAAAAAAATCAAGAGAAAAAGATATTTTATATTGAGTACAATTTTTATATTCTAAAGATTTTTTTAACTTTTTAAAATATTTAAAATAAGGGAACTTTTTGGTTGTTAAAATTACTTCAAAAATAAAAATTTTAATTTTAACGTCATATTTTACCTTCGGTCGTATTTTTGAATTCTAAACAATCTTTCCCTATAAAGTTTTTTTTTGTTATTCTTAAAATAAGACCCCTTTGGGTCATCCATCAACTTTTATCAGGAATAAAAGTTTCTGAGAAATTTTTGGTATAAAACTTTTTCATTTGTAGAAGATATAATGCAGGGTGAATAATGAATACATTAGTTGTAAAAGGGAAAATACTCAAGTTTCTTAAAAAAATAAAAACAAAACAATGCTTTTTGATTTTTTTAATAAAAATCAAATTTTGGCCAAACCTGCTAAATATCAAAATAAATACATTAAACCTTATATTATTGAAAAGAGAAAGAAAAACGCTTTTCATGAAATCACAACCAACTATGTATGGTTTTCATTCAAAGAAAAATGCAAGTATATAATTTATCTACGAATTTAAACAATATTGAAACAAATAAATGTTTTTTTTATCATTCGTAAATAAATCGAAATACAACTTTTTCCCCAAAAATTAAAATGTACCATCAAGTATAACCGAGTTATTACCGATTTAAAAAAAACGGCCATTTTAATTCTCGTTTATTATCATCTAGCGTGCGATGAAACTATTTTAAAACATTAAAGCATCACTGAATAGGTCTCAGAAAGGGGAACAATTTGTCTAGTTTAAACTTTTTTGCAGTTTTTAAAATTAACGAGATTCCAATAGTAGTCCTATGTGAACCACCCTGTATGTCAAGAAATTGCTTGATGTAAACCAGTTGCCTTTGTCATTACGGATTTTTAGTTTCAGCCAATAACATGCGTTTTACTGAAAATATTGTCGGATGCATATCTTCAACAAAATATTTATATTAAGCGTTTTAAAAACGCTATTGTTAAATAATTTAAAAGTTTTGTTCGCGATAAGTAAATGTTTTAAAGTTATACACCGGGTGTTTGTTTTTGTCGGTCAATTTAGCTGAATTTTAAAAACGAATAAATTTTTTTAATAGAACACCATATATTTATTTACATTTTCTTGTACCTAGATAATTTAATTGTCTTTATGAACATGGAAGATGTTTAATATCTAATTGAGTTATTTCCTTAACAACCAATCACAGCAGCCTTGCGAAATAGTTTACAAAAATTTATTAATAAGTTAGATCCATTGTTTTTCAAAATTAACAATTAGCGATAAAATCTGTTTAATACGCATTAAAAACTTTTATTTTTTTGTCAGTAAATTTTTAGTAACGATTTTAATTTTATACTTGTATTTTTATTTAACGTAGAGTTCTGTTTATGTAAAAACAACCGTTTCTGGAACAGGAATTAAAAAAAAAAACATTATGCAAAAGTCTTAACGATGTTCATGCCATACAAATCTTCCTATATTTGTTATCAAATGGAACCAAGAGGGTTAGACCACATTCGTACACGAATAAAAAACGACAATCGAGATCAAGACATGACAAGTCATGTAAATAAATAAACATGGCTCAAGTATTCGAAACATTTTCTGAATTATGCGTTGTACTTCTATTCGCAAAATCTTGGTTAGCATTTCAATCTAAAAGTTTTCAAGGAATACATGAATTGAAGGCGACTTTATACAAAAAGTGGATTTACAGATGCCAAGTTTCATTAAGCTATTCTTGTCGTCAAAAGTTTTTATTAGATTTGGTAATTTCAATCCTGATTGTTAAAAGAAACTGATTGTATTGCCAATGAAGTACAATTTTAGTAACTTTGTTTTAAATAGTAGAATTGAATTATATTTACAAAAAAAATCTTCCAAGGACTTAATCTGATTATATAAAATGCGTTGTATAATCTGCATATCATTAAAAACAAATTTCGCTCATTTTTTCTTTCAAATTTATAATTGATTTTGTGATTTAAGAATTGCATTATTTATCACCATGACTTTTAGTATATCGTATGTACGAAGGGATGTAAGACAATAATTCTCAATAAAAATTAACATACTTTTGTTCAAATTTTTGACACGGTGCATCTTTTTATGTACAGAGTTCTGTACACAAAGGGTGATTTACCGTCTGTGCTTAGGGGACAACCCCGAGCCTGTAAAATATCTTACTTTAAACAAATGAGCTTTACTTTTCTCAATGATTATTATTGCATATAGATCGTGTGTACATTTTCATTAAACAAATCGAGTTGTTTTTTTTTTTATACCTGACGGCGCGAAGTTATCCTAAATTAAATGCACAAATTTGATTTAAATATATGTTAAATATGTTTAACAATTTGTGAAATACTATTAAGCGTAATTTAAAAGCTACAACTTACATAAATGTCTGATTCGTCCGTATTTCCGAAAATATCAAGAAAGCTGTAGGGCTTACCTGAAACAAATATTATATTAAGCATAAATAACAAGTCTAATATTAAACACAAAAAGTATAACTTACATTTTTTATTACACAAACTTAAACATAAATCTACCTTAAGTATTGAAAAAAAAACAATGGTAAATAATTTCAGCAAACTCTCGATTTACCGGATTTTAAAGTAAAAAATAGCGGGTAATAGATATTCAAC
The DNA here is from genome assembly GCA_947652605.1 of Elmis aenea. Taxonomy (NCBI): domain Eukaryota; kingdom Metazoa; phylum Arthropoda; class Insecta; order Coleoptera; family Elmidae; genus Elmis; species Elmis aenea. The sequence continues at coordinate 41,052,577 of OX393580.1, read as the reverse complement.
TAATTCAAATGCATTAACTAATCTACAAACTTTTAGGAAAAAGCACAAAGACGAATAATTTTTCATCAAATCGATGAATTTTTGATCATTATTTATTATAGTGAAAGATTAATTCGCTTAATGTTTAAGGATGGCCCCAGTAAATCTTAAAAATAACTTCGGTAAATCGAAAATCCGCAGTACAGAGTGGTCCAATTTCGATGGAATTACATGGGTAACTCGTTTAATATTCAACATAGAAAAACGGTGAAATAACCAAAAATTTGCAGTTTCCTTAAGACAAACTCAGAATCGTTTTCAAAAATATTCTATCATTACCGGTTTTTAAGTTATTGAAAAATCGTCATATTTATAATGTGTTATCCGTTATTTTTGTGAATACCAAAAAAGTTTTTGTAGATTATTTTATATAAAATTCAATTATACTGAAAAAAAAGTTTTTTCGCTAGCCGCTAAAAAGTTATGACACAAACTTACCCTTTTTTAAATCGAAGTCATAGTTGGCTGTGGCCTTATTAAAAAGATTATTTTTTTCTCTTTCTAAATATATAAGGGTTGATGTAATTATTTTCAGTAATACGCAAGTTACGAAGGTTTTTTTTTTTTAAAGAAAAACAGTAGGCTGTGAAAACAAAAAAAAAACAAGGTGTAAAACCTTTTAAAACTCATGTGGTACAGGTTACTAAGGTTTTTTAATTTATTGTTGAGATAAACCTTATAAATGTTTGAACATTAGATAACAACAATATACTACATAACTGCTAATTCTGATCATATTGTTGTTATTTTATGTTCATATATTTATCATGTATATCTCACCAAAAAATTAAAAACCTTCGTAACTCGTGCCACATGATTCTTAAAAGCTTTTACACTCTGTTTTTTTGTTTCAAAGTCTACTGTTTTTCTTTAAAAAAAAAATTAAAAATATTTTGTAACTTGTGTATAATTAAAAATAAGTACATCAACCCTTATATATGTAGAATAAGAAAGAAAAAATTTAAAAAAAAAGGTCATAAAATGATCTTTCGCCACTTGAATTGCAAATCGGTTACGTTAAAAAAATGTTTAAGATGGTTCCACGTTAGGAAATGTAGATTTAAGTCCTTCAATTAACACCCTACACATTTCAACACCTTTTCTGCCTAAATAAAGTTAATGAAATGATGAAGTTCATTTTTAAAATATGACCGGTCTCTTACCTATGGGTTGATGCGGCAATCGCACGTAAGTGTTCTATTAGTTTTTCTCAAAATATTGCACATTTTTGGTAATTTAACCGTTTCTCTATCTTAAATATTAAGCGAAGATACCCATACAATCCCATCGAATTTGGACCACCCTGTACAATAATTTATAATTTTATTTTTAAAACGATATATCTATCTATCTATAATCTATTCCCTTTCTACCCATAGGGGTAAGGGTTTAAAACGATATTTTAGCAAATATCTCGATACAGAAACTGTTGGAAAATGATACAATCATTGAAATTATTGTATCACAAATTCTAAAGCGGAAACAATCTACTTAAAGAAGATAACATGACATCTCTTCCATCAGTTGCAATTATGTAGTCAATGAAAACAATGAAATTTAATAATACACGTGCTTTTAGTCGCGTGTATTTGCTACGTTGCTCATTCGGTAGTTTCAATTGAGTACAACCCGGCTTTTGTTTATAATGAAATAATACGAAGTAATTCCAGAAAAGTATGGAGGGGGCTGTCACTACCAAACAAGCTGTGTAACCAGGTAAAGAAAGTTTGTTTTAAATTAGTTTTGTGGTTTAGATTAGTTATGTTTAGTTTAGTTTATTGTGGTTAGTTTAACACCCACAAAACACATTCCTTGGTAACAATCCTTAAAATAATATTTGTTTTATATTCTTTATTATGCTTTTTCCCATCTTAGATAATACAATGACGATAAACTTTATTAAAGTTCGCTTTAAAATTTAAATACTTGGTTTTACCTCGGGTTTTACAACTGACGATTTCCTGCATCTACGGGTTTTGTGGAATCATTATTACATGCCAGTGTTTACATTTACAATAACCTACACTAAACTGCATTGCAATTAAAAATTAGGCAGCAAAAATTAATATTTAAGAGCAGCCTCCATTTTTAATGCTGTTGTTTAGTATACTGCAGCAGAAATTTTGCGTTTCTTTTAGCCTTGTAGAAATTCCTATTAACTTTCATTATAACTTAAGAGCACTAGAATTTGATTACGTTTATTAAAAGTGTTTGTAGTTTATTGATTTATTAATTTACGTATGAATATTACAAAATGTTGTCTTTATTTCTGCTAGTTCAAAACAGATGTGTTTTTCTACCGAACTTTTATATTTTAGTATTTTTTGGATCAATACATTTTGTGCGGGTAGCGCGCAAAAGTAACTGGCAGGTATAGCGGGCCAAAAAAATTAGGTGGCGAATTTTTTTATTTAAATTTTTGTAACTAATACATGTTTTTCATTAAAATTGGAAGCCTGTTCCGTACTACAATGTCGACTGTAAAAGATATAAAGGTCTGTTCCAGCAGGGCCATATACGATCCATCGAACGGTCAGGAGCATGCGTAGTATCGATATAGCGTGCCATGAGAGCCTATAATTATTGTCCGCTATATCGATGCTACGCATGCCCCTGACAGTTCGTTGGTCGTACATGGCCCGCAGTGGCGTAGCTAGAGTTTGTGCCGCCCGGGGCGGTCCCTGAATTTGCCGCCCCTCTAAACAGAGGTTGCTAACTGTTAATTTTTTCAAAAGCCAGCAAAGATCGACACAAAAAAAAGTGGAGGGGGTGAAAATGCGCCGCAGGCGAATTTTTTGAATTTTAGATGTTCAAACGTGTTTCAATTCAAAGTTAGATAATGTAGAGTACTTTACCATCATCCAAAATTACAGTTTTACGGCAGAACTTTTCTTATTTCTATTTTTTAATCAGATCGTCCCCTACCCCCACGAAATTATTTTTAATCGGAGTTAGAACTTTCACTGATAGTTTCCATATACGTAAAGGAACACATACATAATACAGGGTTTGTCCCAAAAGTAGTCGGACTAATTCGATAACAAAAAATGTATTTCCAATATTCGTACAGCGACTTAATATTCTTCACCCTTGTGCATCAACACACTGCCTCCAGCGGTTCTGCCACTCTTGGTAGGCCTTCTGGAACGCGGCGACTAGAGTGCTGTTTAGTTCCTTCGCCACGGCCTGTTGTACTGCCTGGACCGTGCCGTGGCGATGTCCTTTCAGCGCCGACTTGAGGTGGGGGAAGAGGAAGAAGTCTGGGAGAGCGACAACTGGGCTGGCTGGGGCAGCGTTATCACGTTTTGTTGAGCCAGGTACTCTTCCACGACGAGCGCGATGTGGCTCGGCGCATTGTCGTGGTGAAGCTTCTAGGAATTGGCAATGGCTGGGCGGATGCGGACGATTGTTTTCTGTCGCTCAAGGACTCCCACGTAGAAAATCAATTTCACGGTCTGTCCAGCTTGCACAAACTGCCTGTGAATCACCCCCTTCGAGTCAAATCGAGTCAAAAAAGACAATCAACATGGATTACATCTTTCTTGCTCATGCGAGCTTTCTTGGGGCGAGGCAAGGCGCTGGTGTCCCATTCTGAGCTTTGACGCTTTGTGTCCGCGTCGTACTCGATCACCCACGGTTCGTCGGCAGTGACAACATTGTCTAAGAAATCTGGTCCATCACGCACACGATCGAGAAGTTCTTGACAAATCGTCACTCGGTTTGCTTTTTGATCGTCCGTCAAAACCCTCGGCACCAATATTGCACACACTAAATTTCCTCATTGCCAAATTTTCAGTTACATTTCGATGTAGGACGTCCTGAGCGTTCATCGTATTCAACAAGCTCTATTCCTTCTCGAAACAAATTGTGCCACTCAAAAACTATGAATAGTTTACACGATTCAAAAGTGGTCGTAAGTCAGTTCAAGACGATCGTCGACCAGAAAGGCCTTTGATGTCAACTGATGACACTCGGAAAATCAATGATCGATTTTGATGGCGTTGTGCATTTTGAATTTTTGTCCCAATGGCAAACAACACTACGAAGGGGTGTTGAAAAAGTTGTAAGAAAAAAATTGCAAGAAGAGACCAGCGTTGTGGCGCGACAAAACGTTACGGCTACAAGACAGACTATCTCCAACTCTTGAATAAGTTGTTTCATTTATTTGCTGAGTAAGAAAGTCTACGAGGTTGGCATTACGGAAGAGTACGCAATGCCGTAATGCGCAGCCTCATAACAGTTCGAACCACACAACGTCATTCATCATCCATCATCGCTAATAAGTGTTGTTCACCAAGGGACTTTCCCCGACTCGGCGCCTCCACTGTGGCACCCGTCACCTCCGCCATTCGCCTTTTTCCCTCTGTGACACCACCACGACAACGCGCCTGCCCACTCAACCTTGACAATTTGCGAGTTTAGTTCAAAAAATCAAATAACTGTCCTCCCCCAGCCTCCCTACTCACCTGATCTGGCCCTGTGTGGCGTATTTTATTCCCCAAATTAAAAATGGTGCTCAAACGACGTCATTTTGGTACTATTGACGATATTGAAGAGAGTTCGGCACGGAAATAGATGGCGATACCCAAAAAACATTCCAGGACTATATGGCAAAGTAGAAAAACCGCTGAAATAAGGGCATTTCTAGAGAAGGGGGCTACTTTGAAAGAGCTAAAGACCAATAAGTTGTAAATACTATAAAATAAATGTATCTACAAAGAGTTCGGTTATTTTTTGAACAGACCTCGTATATAGCGCATTTAAGTTATCCTCTTCGTGTTTTTATTAAGGTCAACCGTAGCTGACTATAAAATTATTGAATTTCTTATTTAATAATGTAGTTAATTAAAAAATACAACAGTTAATATTTTTTTAACAGTTTTTGATTTTAAATCATTAACCAATACATAAACCATATGTATTTAATATATAAGCAGTTGTTATAATTACACAAATACATTATATTACTAAACAGTAAGAGAAACTTTATAAATCAAAGTCAAAAAGGTTACAGGTAGTTTTTTCTACTCTATATACAATTTAGTTGCGACTGTAACAGTTACCAATATAACGGCAAACGCAGAAATATTTTTTTAGTATGATTCCTGCAGTTTATAAAAATTCTGCATAAAAGGTATTAATACGCTTCCCGCCGGAGACCGCCGCGCCGGTCGCTTGAACGGGTATTAATACGCTTCCCGCACGAAATGTGTTAATGTATATCTTGAGTAGTATTTAACAGATGAAAACAAATGTTTCTCCAGCCTATTGTTTCTATTCTTGAAGTAAATATGTAACTTGATTATAAAACCACCAAGCTAAAAAGATTGTGAAAGTACAAATTTAATTTTGAAAGGTCTTTTAATATTTTTTATTCCGTATTTAACTAAAAATTAAAATACATCTGAAAGTCCATGAAAACCCAAGCAAATATTGCTAAACAAAAATTTATTACCATTTTGAATAAGTACTTAACAAAGCACCAGATGTGCACTTCCTCTAACATCGACATAAATCTATCTGGTCAGTTGAATTCTGTACAACAGATGATCAAACAGATCTCTATTTCCGGGAAGGCGATTCCAATAATTTCGTTTAATCATCGAATTACATAATAACGCCAAAGTTCCCTTTAAAGGGCCTTCAACCAGCAATAATTTTGCTTGATATAAATGTAATTGTACGGTCACTAACTACTTGTAAACTAAGTAACTGATACATCCATAGTTGGCCAAAGGCGTAAGTAATTTAAGCTAATACCGTCTTTAACCTCTTCAGGGATACTGGCACATATGTGTACGTTTAGTTTTTTTATAAGTCAGCCGCGGTAGAAAAAAATTTAATGAAAATTACTACAAGTAGGCAATCACTACAATATTTGCTAACAAAAAAAAAGAACTATGGGCAAACAAACATGAATTAATTGTCATATTACTGGTCACAATAAATAGCGTCGTACTGATATTTGTTGACCGTTTTTCTATACTAATAAATTTATTTTATTATTAACCGAAGATTTCTATAATTTCAGTTTAAAAAAGTTGAAAGATATGTAAAATATATTCAATTAACATAAACCATGTAAATTTTAGAGATTATTTACAATATTCATGCTCATTGACAAGACATTAGTAAACGTACACATCTGTGTACGCTTATCAACACTGGTAGTAATTTTTTTCTAAACCTCGCATATTGTTATGTGCTACATATTGATTATCTTCTATATTGTATGTGCAACCAGTATTTTAAAAGAATGGAGGATATGGGTACAAAGCGTTATTTTTGTTTAATTGGTTATACATATTTGCGAGAAATGCAATGAACCTGTGTCCTGAATGTATGAAGTCATTTAATTTATATCGTGCCCTTACCGCCCAATGGCCACAAATGCGTGCATTATTTTTCGCTTTTGTTTTTTAAAATTTCTGTTTTGTTTCATTGTTTTGAATGTATTTTCAATAAAAATTACGTTTTTAAAAACTAAAAGTCCTTTTTTGCGGCTTTTATTAATTCGTCCCTGAAGAGGTCAATATATTTTTACTTTCAGCGTTTAGTATCAAAAATAGGCAAGACATCCTTCAACGGCTGTTACCAAAAACTATTGCTTCTGTTAAAAAAATACAATTGAAGATAACGAAAAAGCCATCTAGAGCATCAACTTAACATTAGATCTGCAGCCATTACAACAATTATGATCATCTGAATTTAAAAAAATTGTCAAAAAATGTTTGCCTGAAGTATTCAATAAAGTTCCAGGGGAGAAAATTATGCTCCATCGCGATAGTGAAAAGTAAAAATGTTAAAGTGTTTTGTGGCTGGAGGGAATTACTTTATACATATTTAAAATTAAATCTTAAGAGGAGAAAATATTATTCGTCTTTTTTATTTTTAATAAATTTTGTTTGATGCTCGCATAAACAAATTCGTTTGCGCAAAAACCTGCTTCTTTTTTTGTTCTCAATAAGGACGAGTGATATAAGACCAAACGATAAATCAGCCTGTTTTTTAAATATTTTTACTTATCTTTGATTTCTCCATGGTTAATGCTTTTTTAACATTTAATCACCAGGAAAGGTCACTGTATGTTGTCGTTAGAATTTGTTTAAGGCTGTGTTTATTGCATCAAGAATTTCAAAAATAAATGTTTCGAAAAGTTATACATGTCATTGATGATTTAGAGAAGAAAAATGGGAAAAAATCTGGAAAATTTAAAAATAAAGGTAATTTTTGCGACCCCGTTGGCCATAAAACCGTCAGAAACAAAATCGAAATTCTTCTTTTTACCAATGCGCGCATGTCTTGCAGATAAAATGGTGCAAAGTTTTGGAAAATATCTTAAGCGGTTCCAGAGAAAAATGTGAAAAACGAAACCCCTGCAAAAACGTCATGATTTAAGAAATTGTGGTATATCTGTTATAACTAAATCCATGCGATTTGCATAAGCGTTTAACATAAGGAAAACCGTTTTTACTTGGGTCTCGTTTTTCGCGTTTTTCTCCGGAAAAATTAAAATTATTTGTAAATACTATTCACCATTTTACTTGCAAGGATGCGCGCATTGATTAAGAGAAAATTTTCGATTTTATCTTTGACGGTTTCATGGCCAACACGCTTGCAACAATTACCTTTATTATTTGATTTTTAATATTTTTTTTTAATGTTTCCTTTGCAAATCATCAATGGCACGTACAGATAAATGTACAAAGCATTTATTTTTCTTGATGCAATAAACACAGCCTTGATCAGATTTTAGGGACAACATATCGTGACCCTCTGTTGTCAGATCACTAAAAGATCGACTTGAAATTTACAACCGCTCGTACATGAAAAACTTTTAAGAAAATAAAAACAGAGTTATAAAAAACAATCATATTTCATGCTATTAAAATAAAACACAAAAATGCAAGTTTTATAAGTTATCTTAAACGTTCTCATAAAGATACAAGTTTCGTTTTTAATAATTTAATTTAAAGTACTAAACTTACTTTAATTAACAAAATACTTGTAGTTTAAACGTATTAGGTAATACAGTTTGTAAACCCTTAAAGGATTAAATCATCAAAGCCTTTGTTTAACGTTAAACTACTTTTGCAACCCACATATAGAATTAAAACTTCAAAAGTTTCAACTTCTAAAGTCACAGACATTGTTGCAAAGCCCTCAGCAATGTTTTTTTAAGGATTACAGGTAAGAGGATAAACATAAACGCGCCACTTTTATTCAGTGTGCAGTACGCGATGCCACACTTTATTGCTTTGCATGGAATAGCAAAAGAAAATAGACGATTTTCAACATTTTTAGGCGATGATAAATATTTAAAAACTAAATGCAGCTACAACATATTTAACATTTTTGTAAATACCTAACATTTTAATACACACAATTAAAAGCACATATCAGACAGTTAGAGCTAAAGTACAAATTGCAGGACAAAGATCAGACGAATTTAGAATGAATAAAGGAATAAAACAAGGAGACAGTCTAAGCCCATTATTATTTATAATTTTCATGGATAAGATAGGTAAAAGAATTAAGGAAAAACATAAACAACTAAACACGGCAATTGGATACAGAAATCTAAAAATAATTACACTAAATAGCTTACTATACGCAGACGACGTGGTGCTTATAGCAAATACCAAAAACAAAATGCAAAAGCTAGTGAACGCATGGACCGAAGAAATAGAGGACATGAAAATGGAAGTGAATATAAATAAAACAAAAACATCAACAAAATTAAATGTAAAAACAATGAAGTAGAAAGAGTAACAACATATGAATACTTAGGAAGCATAATAACAGAGGATGGGATAATAGACGCCAAACTAACAAATAGGGCTAACAAATCAACAAAAATTTATTATTCATTAAACAAAACAATACTAGGACACAAAGAGAGAGATGGACATAATAGTGAAAATGAAAATACACAATATGATAACAATACCAATAATAACATACGCAGCCGAAAACTGGACACAAAAGAAAAAAGATGAAACTAAAATAAACGCCATGGAAATGAAACACATCCGGAAAATAGCGGGGAAATTAAATGGGATAGGATAAAAAACGAAAACATTAGAGAAATAACAGAACAAAAACCACTAATAGAAAAAATAAAAAAGAAACCACTAAACTGGTATTGCCATGTAATAAGAATGAACCCAGACAGATTTACGAGAAAAATAATGGAAATAGGAAAACCAGTCAAAAAGCAAAGAGGGAGACCAGGAAGAAAATGGATTGATCAAATAAAGGATTGGGGGTCAGAAAGAGGAAAAACATCAGAAGAAATGAAAACACTTGCAAAAGACAGAAGGGCATGGTGGAAATGGACTCAGGACACGAAACCACCTTCCGACGCCTGAGAAGGCAAAAGGAGACGAGAAGATGAAGAAGAAGAAGAAGAAGAAAATAAAAGTGTTGATAATCGAATATGCACTGGGGATTTTTAAAAAATTTTGTATGTTGTACACTGTATATGATCAAGAAATATTAAATAAGTATTATATATTTTGCAAAAATATTTGTGTTTGATTTATAATATGTGCTTTACAGTTTTCACACATTTAAATACGGTAATATTTGTCATGTTTGCGAGTAACGTATAATCAATTTAATCAGTCTGTGTAATTAAGCGATTTATAACACAAAACTAACGATATTACATGCTATAAATTAATAATTATCAAACACGTTTTCCACGGGATTTTTAAAAATGACTAAAACTGTCAGGTCAAAATGTTAAAGAAACTTCAATGAAAAGCAATTTTTAATGGTTTATCACAGTTTTTTATTGTTTTAATTGAAAATCTAGTGGATGAAAGGAGGCATTGTAAAAAAATTTAACACTTTTGCTCTTTTTTTTTATAACCGTAAAGCAAAATAGCATCTTAAGCCCAAGATAACAGACTATAATACCAAAACATGATTATTAATTTTAAACTTTGTATGTAAATTTCAATGATTTTAATGCAATAAACATTATAAGCTAGTGCAGCAAACTTTCTTCATAGAACATTATTAATTGTAACACTAAGCTTAAAAAGCTTACAAATTATTTTAGTTACTAAACTTACTTATAAGTTTCCTTGCTATATTCAGTTTAAACTGCGCACTAAGAATATTAAATTATAAATTTTTATACATCTTTATTTAGTGAAAATAATTGTAAAATAGTTAAAAAAAAAAAAAATGGATATAACACTGTGGATATAACACTGTGGATATAAGTTTATACCCACTATAATTTTAATATTTTTAATATATGAAATGAAACCGTGTTACACTTTAACGATTTTTGTTTCAAAAGGCATTTTTATTGATGTTTCGTAAAAAAAACATACAAAAAATCCATGTTAAATTTATAATAGAAAAAAGTAAGATTTTTCGCAACGTTCAAGTCAACTGTGATTTGTATTTAGCCTTGGACAGTGCATCCATAGGTTTGTTCCAACATGCAGTTTAAAACCGATCCTTGTATCAGGATTCTGCGCAGTATCAATATCGCATACCAATAAAGCCTATAATCGCACGCGATATCGACTCTGCGCAGAATCCTGATACAAGGATCGGTTTTAAACTGCATGTTGGAACAAACCTAATATTTCAAGCCGAGGTGTATGCTATAGTATATCCCATTTAAAATTGCTCACAGCGGATTAAGAAGAGGCAGAACGAAACAAATGCACAATCTCCGTCTCTTTCATTAAATATTATTTGTGTTTACAATTCAGTCTACGCCAATAAAAGTTGTAATCTAATTGAAGGCGGATTCATGAAGATTATTGCAAGCAGTCGAAATTTGATCCCTAATTATAGGTTCAATAAGGATAATTTGTTCTTAGGTAAAAGAAAATTAATATCTGTATCAGTGTTTCCCAAAAGTTTTTGCTTGAAAACAATTATAATTTAAAATCTATTAGGTATAGCGTATATAAGGTAATAAGCTTTTAGCGAGAACTTGTTTAGAACTGCAGCATTATGGTCATTATGCTCAAAGAAAAGCAATTAGGAAGATGTGGTATGCGATTATGATTTTAGGTGTTGTGCCATACAAATCATTTAAGGTTTATAATCCAAGATTGTGTATGTACGTGGGTTGTTCCAACTGCTTAAGCCGATATGAGAAGTCTTATATGGGATAAACTATATGCACTTATGTGCAGAAACACTATTAGAAAGAGATTTTGATAATGAAAGAATCTTCATAGTGTCCGACAGCCAAGCAGCGTTAAAAGCTCTTGGCCCGTCGGAAGTAAACTCAGGACTTGTTCTGAACTGCATACAAGCGCTCAACGTGCTAGGAAGCAGAAATAATGTTAAACTGGTATGGTGCCCAGGGCACACTAATATACCAGGGAACGAGAAGGCAGATCGCCTAGCCAAAATTGGCAGCGAGACACCTTTCTTCGGACCAGAACCCGCAGTTGGTACATCATATGGAACAGCCAAGCGGTGTCTTTCTGACATATTAATACAAGGGCACAATGCTCATTGGAAAAAAGTTGCAGGACAAGCCCATTGTAAGGCTATCCTGTCAATGGTCGCTAAACTCAAAAGAAATACTCAGGATGAGCAGAGCAGACATCTGAGCTGCTACAGGACTCGTCACAGGTTACTGTGGGCTAAAGAAATACTTTTAAATAATAGGGCTCTCAGAGACCGATATATGCAGAGGATGTGGTGAAGAAGAAGAAACTCCTCTTCACGTAATATGCCAGTGTGAAGGATTCACACCCTACCGGCGCAGACTTCTAGGGATGGAAAAAGCCAACCAAGATGAGCTAAGAAAAACACCCTTAAAGAAAATCCTGGAGTTTTTCAAAAACACAGGACTTCTTTAAGGGGCTATCACCAGAGGGTACAATAGACCAATAGGTCGCAGTACAGGAACCCGAAGGGGGACCACCTCCGCGGAAATAATAATAAATAATAAAGCAAATACATTTTTTAAAAAAAAGCTTATTAGTATTAGCACTAAAGAGACGTTTAAACAAATGAATATCGCCAAATATACAGATTACATTTCCAGCATGGGGACTTCGCTTATTATAATGTTTGCTTAACTTAGATGATTTATTCCTTAGTACAGGGGTTCCCAAAGTACGGCCCGCGGGACAAATGCGGCCCGCGAACCCTAAAAATACGGCTCGCGCGATGTCAGACCATCCGCCATCTTGAAATCATACCAGATAATTTTCTTTTTACAAAATAAAATTATATATACCTACTTTACCTACATATTTTGACATTTCGAGATATTGTCGGTTCCACGAATCAAGGTCTCAAAAACACTTCTTTTTTTGGCCAGCCAAATATTCGGAGTCTACAGTTTGTCCCGCCTGGCCAAAACTTTGGGAACCCCTGCCTTAGTATTTGACGTTTTTAACTTATGGGAATGTTTTAAGAACACTTATAATAATGAATATAAACAACGTTCGAAAGCCTGAACAAATTTCGTGAAATATTGTTTATTTAGAACATAAATGTTGATTTAAGAAGAAAAATTTGACGAGCAAGCTTTATTTATTAAAACGTTTCCACAATTTCCGAAAATTTATTCCCCTTAAAGTCTGTTTTAGACTACACTAATTTGTAATTATTTTTTCGTTCAAGAAAATCGTATACGATTTTTGTACAAAAATTTCGTTCAAGAATTTAGCATGGAAAATATGAACCTCTTACACTGTACTATTTTTTGGTACGAAAATGTTCAATTTGATCACAACAGAAAGCGAATCATTTTCAAATTTAACGTATATTTAATGCTTGTTCATATATATATTTATTCCTACAAAATAAATTGTGAGAGATTATAACGGTAATAAGTAGTATTTAACATCGTTTGATTGTTTCAGTTAACCTAACCCACAAATGACATGCGGTCAGATACAGTTGCAGTAGAATACGCATGCGCCCATGTCAATGAACACGCCCATTCTAAAATAGGACGCATATAGGACAGGTTCTAATTTCATACGAATTTTTCGTTCAAGATTTGTAATTTCTGATTGACACCGTACTAGAAAATCGTATACGATTTTCTTAAACGAAAAAATAGTGTAGTCTAAAACAGACTTAAGCTTGTGCACCGTAAATCTTGCAACAGAACACCACATATTTCCGTTTATACGATCGCCGTCTTCCGTTTCCTGTTAATTTAGAAATTCCCTACCAGCGCAAAACGTGCAAGATATGTAACTTGCATTTTTCCTTCTCCAATTCGTTCTTTATCTTTACTATATTCATTGATAATAAAGACAAACTTAGCCCGTAAAGACGATTGCTGACTAGCAACAGGTTCGTGAAACTGAGTAAAGTTATTTTGCAACACTTTCTCGTTCTTAAAATCGTATCTTTTCATTACTACATATTGTACCTACGCGCAAAAAGGCAAACCCAAAAGTTTTCGGCTTCCGGTTTTTTCAGTGGGAGAAGTTGAATTGATTTAAAATTTAAGTTTGTAAACATCAAAGTTTTATTCAGATAGTGTGGACATGTACATTGTACAACTACGTGCTAAACAAAATTTATTCTTACGTGAATATATTGTATATTAAATAAATTAAGAACTTTTAAGTTTGTTTAAAAAAATAGCAATTTTAAAGATACAGGGTGTTGAAATTTTCGAAGAAATATTGATAATTTTTTACCGTTTTCTAACCAGTACATATATTTAAACCAAATTTGGTACCTATACATCACAACCTTATAGGTTACCACATTAGGTGAGAATGTCAAGCCTCACAAGCAACCAGTGGTGGAGTTGTGGGGGTTCAATTCCAATAAATTTTATAAAAAACTAGTACGGTCCTGCTCAAAGTTAAACTTAAAGGTTTTACACCTTGTTTTGTTTTTGTTTTCACAGCCTATTATAATTTTGTTTAAAGAAAAAACTAAACAACCTCTGTAACTTGCGTATTATTGAAAATAAATACATCCACCTTTATATACTTGGAATGACAAAAAAAATAAGAAATTTAAATAAGTCATAGCCAACCAGAATTAGCTTTCACCATTAACTTTTTCTCGAAAAAAAATCGAGGATGCGCGGTCTATTTTTTGATACCTCTTATAGTTACCGGGATTCCCTATGAAAACATCTAAATTTGCCCACCCTGTACATGACATTCATAGATCTGGAGAAAGAGTACGATTCATGACGAAAACTGTGAAAAGCCCTACAACTACTAAATAGAAATAAAATATCATACTTTAAAATAGGAAATCACCTATGAAGACCCATTAATATTATACATAGGACAACGCCAACGGATTCCCAACGGGACCGATATAAACCCCCTGAGATCTATGGAATTTTAAAAGGGGTCGATGGAAACCGAGATACGATTGGGAGTCGATGAAAAAGCCCGATACTTATTGTACTATTTTGAACGTTTCAGGTAACTTTTAAAATAATAAGAATAATATTGGAAAACCTAATCTGATACATTTAAAAAAATATATAAATTTTTTTAACAATTCCCTTGATATATTATGCAAAATCTTGGGAAACAACATGAAAATTTTAAGGAAGTCGATTTAAAATGTTTTTTTAATCAATGCAAAAAAAATGGTTATAAACCCTTGATGTAGCCTGTAACCCTTACTACTTTGAAAAAGAAGGGTGCAAAGTCAAATCAAACAATTTTTATAGTAAGGTTTTAAAAAACTGTTTGAATAAATCAAGCGGTCTTTAAAACTATTATTAAAAAAATGATAGTTCCTAAACAAAAAGTCTCGTTAAAAAATTCATACAATAAAATAACGTTTGACATCGATTTTCAAACCCTATCTTGCCATTTAATCTTTTTGTGTTGTAAATAATAGCAAACATTTGAGTTGTATTGACATGACACATCAGTAATAATGGTACTAATAAATTTGATTGTATCATTTTATAGTGAAAAGCAAACTGTTGAATCCAATCTGCTTTTTTATAAATATGACAAAATTTTATCAATTTTCGACAACTGCCGCTAAAGTGAAGTAGTTCCGACGTTTATACCGAAACCTGCGCGCAAATACAGATAAAACTAAATTAATTTACACCACGGAATGACTTTTTTGAGTAAATTAATAACTTTCAGCCCACTTTATTTTGTATTTACAAATGCTGTGTAAAAAGCCCGATTTAAAACTTGAAAAAATTGCAAAAATACCTGAATATCGCTTTTATTACTATCCCAGAATATCTTGACATTTTAATAACCGACAAAATTAAATAACACCTACTTATTTTCTTGAGCATCCCAAATTTTATACTTAATTTATTTTCAGTCCTAATATAACAAGTGCATTGAAAATTATCGACAATTTTTGGTAAATATGCCCGAATGCAAGTTGAGCTGAAAAAAACACGCGTGCACTCGGAATTTTTTCTGATTCAACTTGCAAGAGTGAAGATTTGTCAAAAATTATAGATTATTTGCAATGCACGAGTTATATTTTGTTAGAAAATTTCCTTCGCCAAACCTACCTGTCAAATTATGTAGGTATGTTATGTCCAATTTTGCAAGTACTGGTGCGTCAGGGGTGTGATTTAATCTATATTAAATTAACGCTACTGGTCGCCGAAATTCGTCAAAAAATTATTAAGACCAAAATATTTAATTCCCTCTCCAAATTTATTTTTTCGACCAATCACAAAGTCAGATTTATTAGAATCGACCAATAAACGCATGAAAATCTGTTAATTGCGAAAAGGATATTATCAGTGGATGATTATGTTTATTGGTCGTTTCTAGGAAATCTGAGTTTGTTATTGGTCGAAAACGCAAATTAGATAGGAGGATCAACATCTGTGGAATTTAAAATTATTACCGTGTAATAATGCTTTTATTGGTAGTATCTAGAAGATTTAAGATTAGTGATTGGTTGAAAACGTAAATTTGACAGGTGAAGAAAATTTTCAATGAAAAAACTTATACTGCCTTACATTTTATACTGATAATATCATAATCATATTCATGCCATCATTTGTAAGCAAGTGAATTAATCCTAAAATATTTTTATCCATATGCACAAAACTGTTTCTGCACACTTTCTACAACATTTATTTTTCCAAGTCGCTGTAATACACGACATTAAGCACTAGGTTCAAATATGTCCAGCTGTGTCAGTTTTCTGTCCAGATTTTATTGAAAAACCACGAAAGAACTACGTCAAACACTCATACATCTCAACCGAAACAACTTCCATTCATTTATATCATTTCCGGGCGTCCTATTTCCGAATTTTATTGAAAAAATTGAAAGAATATTTAACATACGCCGCATACTGATCAAAGAAAATTGTTACTAGCGTTTGGGATTTATGTCACTTACGGTGAAGGATTTTAAAATCCACAGGGTTTATCTGACACCCACGGTTTGAGGCATAACAAGAAAACCGTAGAAACTAGAAGAATACGTAGTAGTTTATTTAATATTTCTTGAATGTCAACTAGAATGAGCGATAGGGAACAGAATGATAAAATTTATTACTGCAACGTGTGTGTTTTACGTTATTGCATCGCGACTGCACGTATAGTTAGATATTTTTACCTGTGCTCGTACTAAATTTTAAAATTGATGAGCTAATAATTTATTATAGTTGATAGAGGAAGGCATGAAATTTAATACAGAATATGTCTAAAAATGATAAAAGTTGTTAATTTTATGCAATCGTACAACAGAACTATTATATAACAACCGATAAGAATCCAATAAATGGCATAAAAAAAGTTCATAGTAAATGTGCTGTAGTGTCGCTCTTATCATTATACCGGGTGATCCAGTTTGACTGTCGCACCCCTATAACTTTTTAATTATTGAAAATAACCCCAACCAACCTTATATATTTGGAAACGGCGACAAATTCTCTATTAAATGATGTGCATTTGTTATCTCTACGGTGACTTATGTCAAATCCGCGATAGGCAACTGCTTTTTCTTAAATTACATAGTATACATTTTTTTGTGGATTCGGATAGAGAATTTAATTCTGAATTCGACCATGTATTAAAAAAGTATGCATACATAAGAAAATTTTGAGAAAAATCACTTCAAAGTTTATTCAAATCATAGCAAACAGTCTATTTAACATAAGAAAAAACGATCAAATATTAAAAATTATACTATAACTATCAATGCAAATGTATTAAAAGTTAATTTTTAATAAAAGTAAAAACAAATAATAAACGCCGACATAAAAAATTGACCGGCCTTTGCGTCCTCTATTTGAACTGCTTGATTGAAATTAAAGTCTAATTTTTTATGTCAACGTTTATTATTTGTTTTTACTTTTATTAAAAATTAACTTTTAATACATTTGCATTGATAGTTGTTATAGTATGATTTTTAAGATTTGATCGTTTTTTGTAATGTTAAATAGACTGTTTGCTGGAGTATGATTTAAATAAACTTTAAACTGATTTTTCTCGAAAATTTTCTTATGTAAGCATACTTTTGTAATACATTTTCAGATTCAGAATTAAATTCTTTATCCGAATCAAACAAAAAATGTATACTATGTAATTAAAAAAAAAACAGTTGCCTATCGCGGATTTGACATACGTCATCGTAGAGATGACAAATGCGCATGACTTAATAGAGAATTTGTCGCTGTTTCCAATAATATAAGGTTTGTTGGGGTTATTTTTAATAATTAAAAAGTTATAGGGGTGCGACAGTCAAACTGAATCACCCGGTATAAATGGAAAAACAATACGTTTTCAAAATTAATTAACAGTATACCTACCTATATAAGCACATCTAATAAACTACTCCTAATATATTATGCGTTCAGTATACACCGTGTCACAAAAACAACGCCCCAAATGGCAATGGAGGTATAGTTTTTATAAAAATATAAAAGAAAGAAAAGTTTTTGCCTTACTAGGAAATTTATTTTAAACAAATCTGTTTCAGTCTACCACCCAAAGGGCGTTCAAAACTCGAAATATACATTTTCGCGTCGTAAACTACCAGAAATGTACAATTTAGAGAAAAATGTCATAAGAAAACGGTTTAAAATCCATTTTTAATTTTACCTGTGCAAAATTTTTAACAGCTCTTTTAATAAACTGTAATAAAACTGTAATAATATTACTATTATAGATAAATATTACATATTCTGAAACATTTTTAACTGGTTGCTGACATCAAAAAGGGTTTTACGTCAGTAATGCTGTAGTCTCTAAATAATATCTGCAAAAAGTACTTGAAGAGTGCTTGAGAAATACTTAAGTACTTTTTGCAAGTACTTGTAGGTACTTAAGAATTAGTACTTTTAAAAATAGCGGTACTGGTACTTGTGATCCAAGTACTTGTCATAAATACTAAAGTAATTTTTTGCCAGTAATTGCCCAGCTCTGCTTGATGGATATTTTTGGGGAAAAAGCTGTAGATTTTTTTTAAAACGCACTGTAAAATGAAAACATTCATTTGTTTTAATATTGTTTATATTCTTAGATAAATTACAAACTTGCATTTTTTTGATGGAAACCTCATTAAACAGCTTAGTTTTTTTCTTCTCTTAATATAAGGTTTAATGTGATGATATTTAGGATCTAATCAAATAAAATTCATGAAAAAGTTTCTATGAAGCTAAAGAGTGCAATGAATTTGAACAATATTTAAACGAATGAATGTTTTCATTTTACAGTGCCTTTTAAAAAATGGCCATTTTGTTTATTGTTTATTATCTAGCGTGCCATGAAACTTTTTTAAAACATTAAAGAGCATCACTGAAAAGGTTTCAAAAAGGGGAACAATTTGTTTAATTTAAACTTCTTTGTAGCTTTTATCGTTTACCTTTACGAGATCCAAATAGTGGCCGTTGGACCACCCTGTATAACTTTATTTTCCTATGTTCTATTAGCCGAGAGAAAATAAAAAATGCAAATATTGTACGCCACGAAAATGACAAAATAATACACAATAGTCGGATACTTTTTTTGTATCTTTCAAAATCGATAATATTAGTATTTTAAAACCCAAAGTAAACCATCAAATGCAATGTAAAAAGAAAGTAATTCAACTTAATTTCATTTAATTTCTTTACTTTCATCAAACCCGTCTTTATTGAACAAACTTAGCCTGTAAATTTAAAATTAAACGATCGTCACGTTTTCTCGTTCTTTAAGGCCAAAGGGCGTACATGATCTGATTTATCCAATTTATTTTGGATCCCAGCTTAGATTTATTTATTTGAGTTTCACTTGACTCCGTAATTTTCGACAGGTTAAACCGTGCATTATTCAGATTACACCTGGAATGAACTTCGATTTCCTTAAGCTCGTATTTTTTATCGGGAATATACCGGGATTTTAAGATTCTCTTGAGATTTCTATATCACAGTGGTTCGGGAAATGTTTCATTTGTAGGAGATTATTGTAATCGTTACAGTTCGGGCGTTATAGCAAGCAGATTATTCTCCCTAGATATTTTTTAATACACAGTACATCCATAAATACGCACCTACAAATAAGAGTGTACATAGTGGGGTGGCAAATACCGGTACCTAGTCGATGTTAAAAACAAGGAACAGTAACAAATCTTTTTGTAAATTATTGTTAATTGCAAAAATCTCGCTTAATTTAAAATTATTTAATTTGTTCCATTAAATCTTGATTTAAAATCTTATGCAAAATATTTCCAAAATTGTAGGAGTATTACATTTTAAAGGTGACGTTTAAAGACGTCATATCGAGTGTGGGTCATATTCCCGAAAGCCAACTTCCCGACGGCCAACTTCCCGACCGCCAACCTCCCGACAGACTAACTTGACGACAGTCTAATTTCCCGAATCCATTCCCGACAGCCAACGTCCCGAAAATATTCAATGTATTATTTTACTAATCTTCTCATTGCTGTTGTTTTTTCTGAAATTCTTCGATCATTCTGTAGACGCCAATGTGTGCCCGTCCACCAACATTTTTCCATTTCCCATGCCAAGCTTTGATGTTATTACTACGAGTAGTAGGTAGGTTATAATTGTAACATTAACCCTCTTTTCTTATATTTAACATTATTAACTGTTTAAGGAAGAAAACATCAACCAATGTTTTTATAATAAATATTTTATTTATTATTTCGTAAATTATCAAATTCATTTTAATTTTCCGAGATTTTGGGCTGTAGGGAAGTTGGATTTCGGGAAGTTTATCTGTCAGGAAGTTGGTCGTCGGAACGATGACCGTCGAGAAGTTGGCTGTCGGGAAATCGTCCGGCACCCCGTCATATCACCTAAAATATAAATAGGAAAGGTGTTTTTGTAGTCGCGCAATGGGGTAGAATTTATAATTTTATATTTTAATATAGTCTTCTCGTTTTACGGCATTCGTTGTCTTCCTTCTCTCAACCACTGTCTATATGTGTCTCGATCTTTCCATTTTCCGTCCTGTAGGTCTCTTCTTTCCATCGCTTCGTCTACTTCATCCCTCCATAATCTTCGGGGTCTTTTCCTTCTGCCTATAGAACCCCATTCAGACATTCTTTGACAAGTGCTATCCATCTATTTCTATCCGTTCTTTTAAGATGTCCATACCAGGTTAGTTTATTTTCTTCAATATATCCTTGTTTTAGTACTTTTTGTTATATGTCTATGCCATAAAATTGGTTTTAACTGTTTTGTGTAAATTTTGTTTTGCCCTAGTCTGCTCTTAATTTATTCTTCTGTTATTTCATTGGGTATAATATTACCTTCCAAGTATTTAAATTTTTCTGTTCCTTTTGTTTGTTGGACCCTGTTCATTTATAAACTTTTTTTATTTTTACTTGGGTTGTTAAATATGTTTGCTGTATCCAAATTAATCTCTAAACCATCTTTCGTAAATTCTTCTTCTAACTACTTTACCATCAAGCTTAGGTCTTCCTCATTTTAAGGTATGACCAACTGATCGTCCGCAAAAGTCAGACTGTGGAGATGGTTATTTCTGATTGGGACCTCCATACCTAAACACTTTCTCTTCCACTGTCTCAGCGCTTGCTCAAAAAAAAAAGGTTAAATAACGTAGGTGACGTGGAGCACCTTTGTAGAAGTCCTTTGGTTGTTATGAAGCTTTTTATGTGTTTGTGTCTTACTTTCAACACTTTTGTTTGTAAATGTTTTTAACGGCTCTTATCATTCCTTTCGATGTTTCCAATTCTTGCAAAGCCTGCCATAACTTAATTCTGGGTACATTCTTCAGTTCTATAAAATCCAGGTGAGCGACTGCGGTGTTAGCCATGTTTGTCTTTATAATGGTGCCTTTCCACGCGAGAGTAAACTACTCTCGATAGCAGCGTCGCCAAGGATACAGCCAATCGCGAGTTAACTCTCAGGGGCTGTATCCTTGGCGACGCTGCTATCGAGAGTAGTTTACTCTCACGTGGAAAGGCACCATTAGTTTGATTCTCTACGTTGTTTAAAACGTGACCACTTATAAACCATATTTTATCAGAAAAACCATCTCAATAAACTGCTTGCTTTGTATTCAGATTGTTTTCCGCACATGTTCCTTGTTTTGTGGGGAATTTAATTACTGCACGAAACTCAGTAATAGCCCCTTTTAGAAATAACACCCACACTAACTTATTCTTTTGACGATAAAACAATCACCACATTTTTTTTTTGTTTTCGGTCCGATCAGAAACGAACGAAATATTTTTTGTTTTTACTCCCTGAGTAGTATGACGAAAAATGATTATAAATAATTCTTAACGTAGAATTTTGCTTGCGTATTATATTGTTTCAAAGAGCTTTCAAACACGAACCACATATGGAATAATTAAGCTAAATTTCTCTGATGGTTATATGAAAATAGCATTTTAATAGCATAAAAGTAATGCGGCTTTTTGTAATATAACATTCGTAAAACATAAAAAATGAACGTTTTATTAAACGACATAAAAATATGTTCCACCGACAACCTACCGCAACTTCGATCTAATATATTTTAATTGAGCCGTTTTAGGATCTCTCGTCTCAATTCCGGAGTCCTTTTAAACGACTATAAATCAGACTTTACACCCTAAACTGTCTTAATAACATTGTCCTAACAAGCGTCGTTAAGTATTTTATGATTCTTGAACTAGTTTTACAAACTTTCGGTCGCAAACCAGAAGTCTGAGCGCATTTAAAATCCAGTTTAGCGTTATGCCTCGTACGGACTATAAATTTTCATTTTGTTTGAGATTCGTGGATGGTGTGACTGATAAATGAAGTTTGGAGCTTATCCCGGACTTTTATTCGTAGCTAAAACGTGGAAACCAACGAGGAAAAAACGGCGGATTAGAACAAAATTTGATTCGTTTGTGAAAAAGTTTAACTAGAGTGGGTTTAATCGATTGGGTGGTAACAAACAGAATTGTTTAAATTGAATAAAGGCGTTTTTTTTTTTTGCACCGTAAATTAATTTTTAAAAAGTAATAAAGGCTTACAAAGTTTGCTGTGATTATTCAGTTTGTATACAAGAATAATCTGAAACATTCAAAGTAATTTAAACACGCTAAAAAAATATGTCTTGGCTAGATTAGATTTAACATTGGTATTGATTAGGAAACGAAATTTATACATGATTTATACTTAAGTGGATCACAATTTTTTTAAGGGCGCCATGTTGAATCGCCATGTACAGGGTGGGCAAATTTCGATGTTTTAATAGGGAATCTCGGTAACTATAAGAGGTTTCAAAAAACGGACCGCGCATCCTCGATCTCTTTTTTCGAGAAAAAGTTAATGGTGAAAACTAAAATTGGTTATCGTCTTTTGTTTTCGAGTTATCGCCGATAACTCGATTTTTCGACTTTTCGTTTTATGACTATATCTCGCTTGTTTATGAAAATAAAGAAAAACGATTTTGACGTTCTACAGGCACTTTTTTGATAAGAATCCAGTGGCGTAGACAATTTTTCAAAAAAAAATCCGAAATTCGAGTTGTGACATAAAGTTGTATTTTTTTAAATAGAACCCTTAGTTGGCTATGACTGATTTAAATTCCTTATTTTTTTGCCATTTCAAATATATCAGGGTTGATGTATTTATTTTTAATAATACGCAAGTTACGGAGGTTTTTTAGTTTTTTTTTTAAACAAAATTATAGTAGGCTGTGAAAACAAAAACAAAACAAGATGTAAAACCTTTTAAAACTCATTTGGTTCAAAAAATAAGGAATTTAAATCAGTCATAGCCAACTATGAGTTCTATTTTAAAAAGTACAACTTTATGTCACAACTCGAATTTCGGATTTTTTTTTTGAAAAATTGTCTACGCCACTGGATTCTTATCAAAAAAGTGCCTGTAGAACGTCAAAATTATTTTTGTTTATTTTCATAAACAAGTGAGATATGGTCATGAAACCAAAAGTCTAAAAATAGAGTTATCGGCGATAACTCGAAAACAAAAGAC
Source organism: Elmis aenea (assembly GCA_947652605.1). Lineage (NCBI taxonomy): Eukaryota > Metazoa > Arthropoda > Insecta > Coleoptera > Elmidae > Elmis > Elmis aenea. The sequence continues at coordinate 41,029,162 of OX393580.1, read as the reverse complement.
GATAACCAATTTTAGTTTTCACCATTAACTTTTTCTCGAAAAAAGAGATCGAGGATGCGCGGTCCGTTTTTTGATACCTCTTATAGTTACCGAGATTCCCTATTAAAACATCGAAATTTTCCCACCCTGTACACACTCTATCCCGAAATATTGTATACTATCGTACGTTTCAGAGGCTTTTTGCCTAATTTAAAACCAAATTTAAACTTGGCTCTTTGCTCGCTCTATCGTGTTTTTCAACACTGATCTCAATGGCTTACCTAGCATCATAACTATTGATAAGAATGTTGTAGCACCATAAAACTTTTGCAATGTAACTGAAACGCCCAGTGGCGTAGCTAGAGTTTGTGCCGCCTGGAGCGTTCCCTGAATTTGCCGCCCCTTTAAATAAGGGTTGTTAACTCGTAATTTTTTCAAAAGTAAGTGAATATCGACACAAAAAAGTGTAGGGGAGACAAAATGCGCCGCAGGCGATTTTTTGTTAAATTTTAGATGTTCAAACGTGTTTTAATGCAAAGTTAAATAATGTAGAGTAGGTACTTTACCATAATCCAAAATTAGTTTTACGGCAGAACCTTTTCTGATTTTTATTTTTTTTATCAGATCGCCCCCCTACCACCACGACGTTATTTTTAATAAAGGGTAAAAACTTTCACTGATAGTTTCTAAAAGAACATATACATAATATATTTCGCAAAATTACAAAAAAAGTAATAATATAAATACAGGGTGTCCCAATTATACACCGCCAAAACGTAGGTGCATATTCCTGAGTGAAAATGATGACCATTTGTCAAATATTTTGTTATCCGAAAATGCTTTCTTTCAAAGTTAGAGACCTCCAAAGATGCAAGAAAAAAAAAACAAAAAATCGAATACGTCCCGGGCCGTTTAAGCTAGAGCTATCAAACTTGGCCGAAATGTTTAGGTGTTTCCCATTGATTTTGTTGGATAATTAGAAAGAAAACACGTAAATAATTGGAAGTATGATTTATAGTCAGGTTCATAGCCACGTCGCTTTTTGATCCTTCGATGTCGGCTCTTCCTATCATTGCGCTTAGGCCTTAAGTCAAGCATGACATTAGCCAACTAAGTTTTGTAAAAAAAATATTTGAGGTGTATAAACAGAGTTTGTCGATGCATGTTTAGCGCTAATTTTCTCGAAAACGGCTACGTTTACAGCAAAAAACAAAGAGGGACGAATTTTTTCCTCTTAAGTAGTACTTTCTTATGGACGAATGACATTTTCAATTTTATTCCAGAGTAAAAAAATCTGCAGATGGTAAGCGGATGACCTGACTATAAATCATACTTCCAATTACGTGTTTTTTTTTTCTAATTATCCCACAAAGTCAATGGGAAACACCTAAACATTTCGGCCAAGTTTGATAGCTCTAGCTTAAACGGCTAGGACGTATTCGATTTTTCGATTTTTTTTTCTTGCATCTATGGAGGTCTCTAACTTTGAAAGGAAGCATTTTCGGATAACAAAATATTTGACAAATGGTCATCATTTCCACTCATGAATATGCACCTACTTTTTGGCGGTGTATAATTGGGACACCCTGTATAAACATAAAATTCACATACATTTTTATAGTGGAGCACCATATTTTAGGCTAAAATTTAATTTAAAAATAACGGAAAAACGTCAATTTATGCTATAAATTAATATTTTTGTTGCTTGTTTGAATAGCTCAGAATTGCTCATAAACAAAAAACGTGCATTACTATGATTTTTTTCAAAGGCACTCCAATAATATCAATGATAAAGGATTTTATATACTTGTCAAATTGCACTAATTATCACCACAGTGTTAAAGTTTGCAATTTGAACTTAATTTCGATGACTATTCAAGAGAAACATTATATTCGGTTCTTTTTTCTGGGGATAACTTTGCAAAAAGCTTATCTAATATTTTTAAAGTTTACGTTACTAAATCACTACCGTTTCATTATGTGTTACATTTGCGAATTATAAATCGTTCATTGGTGATAACTGATAAGTTTAACAAATGGGCAATTTTTTCACGAATTTAAGTGTCTTTTGTTTCTTTTCAAGGGTATATTGGATCAAAACGGTAGTGTAAGTTTAACGTTTTTCATAAATTCATTACTCCCTCTTTTATTATAAAGGCTTCTTGAATTGCTTTCAGATCCTTATACGCAAATATTAAAACAAGATCAAGACATTAAAACCTTCAAAATCGACATTAAATTTAAATACATAAATTGATTCTCAGCTTGCTCCAGTAAACCTTCAATTTAAAAATATGACTTACTTACGCCATTTACTTTTTTTATATAATATCGGTAACATATCGACAACTCTTGCAAAAAAATATCCGCCGAATGATTTTCATGAAAAAGATGCTTTTTTCAAGTCAATTTAATCTAGCGATATGATAATATTTATTGCCATCGGGCGTATGCGTCTCCCAGATATCTTTATTGATATTTGTTCAATCAATATCGTATAGAGTGTGGCAACATCATTACAAAAATGACGTAAATAATGAAAAAATTGGTGCTCGAAAAACAGAACTATAATCGAAGCTATTTATGATAATTCTGAGACTGTAGTACCCGGCTCAATACGATATTATCAAACCAAAAACTCACGTTTTCAAGTTGCAAGTAAATAATTCTTGGGTAGTATAAACTGCGTAAGTTAACAGGTCCATAAAATATACAAAATATTTGCATTGTAATGTTTAATAACAATAAACAACTGATAAAATATCAAAATAGATCAGTTTTATTGTTTTTTATCATTTCTTTGGTGGTAAAATTTAAACAAAGGGAACATTATCTATAAATAAGACTAGCAATAAATAACGGTTGGTGGATTTCTATACTAATGTTTGGTATTGGGACAAAAATTATGTTTGCTACAATTTAAAATCAATTAAATTTAACAAAGCTTATTTGAAAACTACAATATAATTTTTCTACAACCACTAACGTAAATAACTCTTACCGTACAGACTGCATGCATAGTAAGTGGGCCCTTACGCACGGTAAGCAAAAAGCACAGTTGTTTTTTTTAAATCATTAAAGTAGACGTCAAACACTTCCTGCATGCCTAGTAAGTGAGTTATAACGCACGGTAAGCAAAACGCACACTTGTCTAGAAATGTCAAAGTAGACTTACGTCAAAATTGACAAGACAACGTAATAATTACATGTGTATATTAGCCAAAAAGCCGTTAAAATCGTAGGTAATATGTGATCGTAGAAAAAGTAAGCTACATAACACGAGCTGTAAAGCAATTACGCACTCGTAGAAATACTTTTCCACTCGTGCGTAATAATATGCTTCTTACAACTGTTGTTTATACTATTTTACTTACTACAATATACGTTAACTATAAATTTAGCAAACTAAATTTGTTTTGGTGTTTCCCATTCAATGGTTACTGTTATTATTTTTATTTCACATATTTCTTCCATTTAAATAAAGCAACTTTTCCAAATATCATCCTATACTCTAGGACCTAGACTCTAGCTCTTACAATAAGCATGCTAGATGCTACCCATGCTGGAAATTGAATTTCAGTCACGCTGTTTTTAAATCAAAATTTATTGTGTTTATGTTACCGATATAATTCTGGAGGTTCCAACTAGGGATTGTAATACCGGTAAACCGGTTTACCGGTTTACCGGTAAATCGCAAAAAATGCTCTTCAAATTTTACCGGTAATTTGCCAGTTTTTTACCGGTAATTCCGGTAATTTTACAATATCTTTCTAATCATGATAAAAATCTAAATCAAATAATCGAAAAAAAACGTATTTTCAAAGAGAAAAAATAAGGGGAAAGCATACAAATGGCATATGATTGTTTGATTGTTTACTCACTACTCGACCAACAAGTGTAGTAGAATCCGAAAAAGCTTTTTCCGCGGCTGGATTATTTTGTACAAAAATTAGGTCGCAATTAGGAGACGATAGTTAAAATAAATTATATTTTCTACGTGGTTATTTTTTAAGAAAAGTTTAAAATAAAAAATATTGTTAATAGTTTGACAACATAGGTATATTATGTTAAATCATTTTATATTTTATGTTCAGAATATTTTATTTTCATGTGTTTTTTGTAATGCTGGATTATATTTTTTGTAATATTTTTATTTTATATATTATATATTGTCATTTTATATTGTGTTATATTCAGGGCTCGAAACCGAAAAAAATTTTGGTTAACGGTTAACCAAAATCGAGAACTTTATTTTTATAACGGTTTTTGTTGAAAAACCGGTTTTATTCGCAAAAAACCGGTTTAGAAAAAACCGGTTAAATTAACCGGTTTTTAAAATTATTTAGATCAGGAATGCAAAGTATGAAAGGATATTATTTATTTATAATTTTATAATAAATGTACAATCAAGAGTTCAGTAATGACTTTTGGTAAACTAATCGCATTTACTACAGATTTTGTATTTTTCATCGTAATTTTTATTAAAAAAAAAGACGTTAAAAAAACCGGTTTTTTATTATTTTGGTTAAAGGTTACCGTTTTTTTTGCCTTTAAAAATAACGGTTTCGGTTTTGGGTAAAAATCACTTTTTCTGACAAAAAATAACGGTTAACCGGTTTTTTAAACCGGTTTAAAAAACCGGTTTCATGCCCTGGTTATATTAATATTACATAAAAATATATTAGATACGCTAATGGCTGTTAACTAATATATTGTATGAAACTAATTGGGATAGTTTAGGCTTCAACTATCTCATACAGTTCCATAATAAATAAATGTATATAAACATTTTTATTTTTAATATGGTTTTCGGAGTTTAACCGGGTAACATTTAAATTGGCTCGCCTTTTCGGCAAGCTCTCACTATAGGGGAGACGCGGATAAACTCTGAAAACTACATTAAAAATGTTAGTAACCGCAAAAAATCTAAAAAGAAACAATATAATATAAATATATATAATAATATGATTTACCGGTAAATTACCGGTAAACCGGTTTTGATTGACAGTTTTACCGAATTACCGGTAATTCAAAAAGTCGGTAAATTTACAATCCCTAGTTCCAACAGGGTCTATTTCCTTCTCAAATTATTTAAAGCAATGTTATGAAATCTTTCGTCGTTGGTTTGTGGTAACGAGACATATTCTTGTGCCACAAACCTGATTTAATCACCTGCTACTGCGGCTTCGGTAGACTTTTGTGAAGGAAAATGTACTTAACATTATATGTACGCTGCGGTTGACGTCTTGATAATGACTTTGTTTCATCTTGTTATGACAATGCTCTATAAATAAAATTTTGCACTGGTTTTAGTAACAATTTAAATAAACTCAACAAGTGTGGGCGATATAAGTAGTATAATATTTTTAAATATCGTCGCTTCATAATTTTTATTTTATTATTTATTTAGTCATGAGTCCTTCTACTGTTAGGTGTAGGACTGTTGAGTCATAATTTTACAATACTTTAATACAGTGATGTGAAATGACGGTCATTTATGATTGTGACGTCATGAACGTCATGACCGGTCATATGACCGTCATTTATGATTGTTTTTATAACAATGGTATAAAATTAATATATTTGTAATAGGAATAATAAATAAAAAGCAGAATTATTAGTATCAGTATCTCTATCTGGGTATTGTATTCCTTCAGAGAAGGCTCTAGAAGTCGAGGGAGTTGAAGGTGATTTTGGACTACTTATGCTGAGAGCTAAACATTTTTTAATAAAATTTTTATTTGAGTTTAAACTTTAATTTTACATGCTCTGGGCATCAGCGGCGTGCGGTCCATGGATGCGTTGGATGCGGCGCATCCCCTAAAATTCACGTCAAGATTTTTTTTTCCCGTATCATATTTGAATTTCGTGTAGCTTTATTTCGCTTTGATTTTATTTTTTGTTACGTGATAATTTTATTTATTATATACGATGTTTTGCCTGCTCGAAAATTTGCGTTATATAATCTACATCCAGCGAGCGGCTGACTAAATGTGTTTGATGCACAGCGCTAGCGATTGTGAGCCCCTGTGGTGAGCCCGACTGAGGGATGCGTTTCTGATTGTGGATTCGAAATTTGCGTTCTTGGCGCATGCGCACTGCGATGCAGTCCTTAGTCTATTGCCCGCATCGTTGCTTTACTTAACAGCTACGGGAAGCGATTACTCTCATGGTTCCTCTGTGTGGGGCAACTGTTATATGGTAGGGCAGCCGCACTCGATTGATATTACCGCACGCTACAAAATAATCATTTCCGTTGTAAATTGATTTTTGTTTACTTTCTTTAAATCAAGCTTCTGTATTTTTAGCAGGGCATGAAACCGGTTTTTTAAACCGGTTTAAAAAACCGGTTAACCTTTATTTTTTGTCCAAAATTGTGATTTTTAACCGAAACCGAAACCGTTATTTTTAAAGGCAAAAAAAACGGTAACCTTTAACCAAAATAATAAAAAACCGGTTTTTTAAACATCTCTTTTTAATAAAAATTATTTTGAAAAAATACAAAATCTGTATTAAATGTGATTAGTTTACCAAAAGTAATTACTGAATGCTTGATTGTACATATATTATAAAATTATAAATAGATAATATCTTTTTATACCTTGCATTCCAAATCTGAATAATGTTAAAAACCGGTTAAATTAACCGGTTTTTTCAAAACCGGTTTTTTACGGAAAAAACCGGTTTTTCAACAAAAACCGTTATAAAAATAAAGTTCTTGATTTCGGTTAACCGTTAACCAAAATTTTTTTCGGTTTCTAGCCCTGATTTTTAGTGCACTGTTTCGCTACTTAGAATTTTGATTATTATTTAATACGACCCATAATATGGAAGAAACTGTGGTTAATAATAATTGCAATTTTTGATTGAAAATTTAAAGAATATGAAAAAAAAATTCCGGATTTTCTATTACAATCACTTCAGCCAACTTATAGAAAATACTTTGATTTTATGAAGTTAAAAAGTCAATTAGTTTACTTGTACTCGACTCCCGACTTTCATTTAAAATCTATAAATTGCATAAAAGAATTAATTGTGAAAGATGAGCTAAAAGATGTTTTGACAGAAGTATTTAAATTAATACAATTAATTTGCACTATACCTTCCACGAGCGCATCGGCTGAACGATCGTTTTCGACAATGAAAAGAATAAAAACATTCACCAGAAGCAGTCAAAATGACGATAGACTGTCTGCTCTCGCTTTAATATCAATTTAAAAAAAATTGTTGCTAAATATGAAAAATGAAAAAAGATTGTATGATGTTGCTATAGACGAATTTTGTAAAAAAGATGTTAGAATAAAATTAATTAAAAAAAAAAAAAATTGTTCGTTTTTTTGGACAGCATCCCCTGGTTGAAAAGTCACCGCACGCCACTGCTGGGCATTTCTTGCATGTTGTAATTAAATGTTCTGCCATTCTAGTGGCATGTAATCCGTATCTCTTTTTACAAAATTGGCAACCATAAGTAGCTACCTTTTGCTGCGAACTTGCAGGATAACGTACAAAAAAGTAAAATACCTTCCCTTTTCTCCGCATTGTGTTTACCAACTTTCAGAATACTTTATATAGTGGTATTTACATTTTTATTAACGATATTCCAATTAAGACACAAATTAAGTGACAACCACCATGTAAACAAAACTGTCATTTTTGGATGTTAGAAAAACTGTCATTTTGAATTTTGGAGCTTAGAATGGTCACGGTCATTTAAAATCATTGTGACGTGACGTCATGACCGTCATGACGCGGTCATATGACACACTCACATCACTGCTTAAATATGTTTTCCATAATTTCACAAACACAATTTTTTAACATTAGTAAGTGATTTTGGTTATATATTTTTTTAATAGCTGAAGATCCCATAATAATAAAAAAGTTATAGGGATGGGATGGCACAGTCGAGCTGAATGACCCGGTATAGTCTGTTCAAACCAAAAGATTTTTTTAAAGATAAAATAGACGTAAATATAACCCATGTTATATTTTATCACTATCCGGAAAACTTGGAGCTGATTTTTTAAAGGTTTTTTTAATGTTTGAAAAGGTAGGGTAGAGGTTTGGCGAAATATTACAAAAAAAAAACACTGGCAAAACGTTTAAATTTTCCTGCCAACTTCCGCTTGTTGCAGTGTTAAAACGCTTCGCTCATATTTGATAAACATAAAACGGCTGCAAATTCTTTTCATGCGAATAAGAATGCAGATCGTATCGAAATATTCGCATCAGAAAATGACATAAATGTGACAAACGATTGGTTTTGAAAAGTATTCCGGTTTGTATTTAGATGTCTCATCGTTTTTATCACGTTGTTCGTTTTCTGTGTTAAAGCGTTGTACGTGAAACAAATTTTATATAAAAGTCAGTCGCGAGGTTTAGAGCATATCTGATATGTATTCCACGAGAACTTTGCTTTTTCACGGTTAGTTACGGTGCGCTACGGAGTCCTGTGATATTTATTCACGATCTGATCGACGTTGGCTGTGAATTTAGATGCTGTATTGTTGAACTTGAACACAAAGGCCATGGCCATCCAGGATTTTAACAAAAACAAAAAATATAAGTGGGTACCTGTTAAAGGATGTATGTTTCCCTTTGTATCAAAGCTATTTTTTTTTAACTGTAAATACGTAGACATACAGTGTAAAATGGTCATCAAGAACATGAATATCCTGGAAAACGTTTAATGTAGATGAATCGTAAAGGGCGTTTTTAAGTATTTATTTAGAAAATTACCTCAAAATGCGCATTTTATATTCTGAAAGAACTGAAAACATTTAAGTCACATTTTAACAATACCAATATATCAAAAATTATCTTGGTCAAAGGTGCTCATAAATCGAAACTGTTACCACTAAATTGCATTGCATCAATTTAATCTTCTGTAACTAAAAAGATGTCCCGAACTGTTCGGGAGACGACATATCTTTTTAAAGCAAACCCACATAAATGCTATGATTATTTAAAAAAAAAACTTTAATCCACCATACTCCCCAAATGTTGTTTCAAGTAATTTTCATCTATTTTGATTAGAAATTTTTATAGAGAAGTAAAAAAGGCAAACAAAGAAAAACCCCTACCATATTCATTAAGGATAAAAACGGAAACCTGCTAGAGAAGGACGAGGAGATTAAAGGAAGATGGAAAGAATATTTCCTAGAGTTACTAAACGACGACGAACAGGATGAAATACACGAGGGAGATTGACAAAGAGAGGAAGACGTAGAGATAATAACTGAGGACTCAACAAGACAAGAAATAGAAGAAATCATAACAAAACTGAAAAATAACAAAAACCCAGGGAAGAACGGAATAACAGTCAAGAATAGCAAATATGCGAGAGAGAAAATGAAAAATAGAATATATGAACTAATAACAAACATATGGAAAGGAGAAGAAATGCCAACAGAGTGGAAAAGCGCTACCCTCATCCCTATCCTAAAGAAAAGAGACGCAACAGACTGTAATAGCTATGGAGGGATTTCGCTATTAGACGTGGTATATAAAATAATGGCGACACTAATACAAAGGAGAATGGAAATAATCATTGAGCCACAGATTGGAGAATACCAGAGAGGATTTAGAAAAGGAAAAAGTACCACGGACCAAATAATCACAATGAAGGAAATAGCAACATGTTATGAGCACTACATCCCACTTGCAGTACTGATCGTCGTCTTCAGAAAAGCATATGACTCGGTAAATAGACCCAGAATGCTCCAAATGCTAAAGGAGTTCAAAATACCAGCCAAACTTATCAGATTGCTCAAAATGACATTCGAAGAGACATCAAACAGGATTTAGATCAACAACGGAAGAATTTGAGATAGGAACAGGGCTTAGACAGGGAGCCATTATCAGCCCTCGTATTCAACGTAGTTCTGGAAAAAATAGTAAGAGACGGAAGACTGAACAGAGAGGGAACAATACTAAACAAAAGTCACCAACTCATAAGTTATGCGGATGATGTAGCTATACTGGCAAGAACTCTGAAGGAACTGGGAGAGATCACATGCAGAATCAGCACAAAAATGGGATTAAGGATAAACGAAGATAAGACCAAGATAATGAGAATAGGACACCAAACAATAGAAGACAGGAAATTTGAGGAGGTAAATGAATTTGTGTACTTGGGGACACTTCTCACAAACAGAATGGAAGAAGCAAAAGACATAAACATGAGAATTCTGAAAGCCAACAAAAGTGCAGGAGCTTTAAATAAACTAATAAGAGCAAAACAGTTATCTAGGAGCACCAAACTACGTTGGTATAAAACAATACCAAGACCTACAGCGATCTATGGGTGCGAGACCTGGAGACTGAACAAAAATGCAAAGGAAGTCCTAAGAAGATAATTAGGAGAATAGTGGGAGGTAAGAGAACAGCTGAGGGATACATAAGAAGGACGAACGAGGAGGTATCTACAATTTTCAAAGAAGCGACCATAGACAAAGTAATAAATGCCAGAAGAATACAATAGCTAGGACATATTGAGAAAAGGGAGGACAGCAAAATAATAAAAGAGATAGCGTGGAAAAAACCTGCATAAGAGAAAAAAAGAGGCAGACCCAGAAAAACATGGAGAGTAGCTGTGGAGGCAGAACTAAGAGAGATAAACAATGAATTGGAGGATGAAAGCGAAAGAGAGAAGAGTGTAGAAGAACATTACCAAGCTCTGGGCAAAATAGCTTTTGTATATGTATGTAGATTATTATGTAAAATTTAATTGAAAAGTGAAAAAAAAAATTAAATAACGTAGAAGAATTGATTATATGGTAAATTCGTTTTTTTTTTTAAAATATTAATGATACCATCACCATCACCATCATAATCCTCTTCTCTTCATACTTTTGGGTGTCAAGCTTATAATGTACTGTGAAAATCAAATTCCTAACAAATATTTTTTAATCAAGTATTTTTGCTTTTGAATTACATGTTGTAGTTTTTTAATAATTTGAAACTTTTATTTTCTCAAACCCACTGTCTTTTTAGTGCGTAATGTTTTAGTATTTACCATAAACCCTTACTTAACTTTTGGTATTTAATAATATCACACCTTTAAGAATACTTAAAAAAGGATTAGCTTCTTCACTGCGCTCTTTCAAATTATTTGAATATTCGTTGTTTCAACATCGCAATATCTCAGTATCTCTCAGAATATCTTGATTAACGGAAGTGTATTAATTTCATAAACGTAGTCCCTGCATGTAACTTATCGCAGCGTTTGAATTCAATTACCATACAAATAGATTCTAAGATAATCCACTGAATGCTGTAACTATTCATATCGAAGCTTGTATGGTTTTATGACTACATAGTTCTGATGCATATTTACAGGTGAAGGATTTGCTATTAATCCAGATTAGGAAATAAAAACCTTTATTTAATGAATGAATCAAGTGGGCGATTTTCGACGAGTTATACGTAAGATAATGTAAGCAAGCACATGTTGTCAATTTTTGTAATGGCGTTTCTTGGGACTTTTAGAGAAAATAAAAATGTTGGCTTTAATAAAAACTTGCAATAAAAAAAAGTTTAATTTTAAAATGTTTTTCATTTCTTGCGATCCATCCAAACATCTGTTATGGACCTTTACTTTCCATTGCTTTTTCCAATTCGTTTTTTCATGTTCTTCTTGGTCTTCCTTTCTTCCTGCTAATTGTGTATGCCACTATAATATTTACTTGGCCATCGTGTTTCATTCATTTTCTGAACATGCCTGTACCATTTTAATTTTTTAGCTTTAATGATCTCTATAATATCAATATCAATAACCATTTTTTCTTTAATTTCAGTATTTCTTACTCTGTCATTTCTTGTGAGTCAACACCTTCAATAGTTCATCCCCATCGCTTGTATCTTAGAAGCGTCCTTTTCATTAATTATCCATATCTCGGCTCCATATTACCAATACTTTCTACAATAGTTTTATACATTCTTATAAAAGAGTCCCCCAGGTTAAGGATTATGACGATGGGCTTGCTCCTCATCACCAGGAAAATGTTTTACATGCAAAAAAGCCTGGTGGGATAAAACCGGATGGGTAAAATAGGAAAAGATTAAACTTACGAAAAAGGAAAAAGAATTTTGGCCAGCAAAATGTGCAGGGTATAAGAACAAAACAAGAAGCAATCTTGAAGGAAATTGGCCGATTAAAGTCAGATAATTGTCTCTTATGGTGTGATATACCGGGTGCACTTAACTGAAATCAGTCTCATCCCCTTTTTTCTTTAGTTTTGATTTTAGACAAACGAAATTTTAAACATGTGAATGCGCAAAAATCCGGATTTTCTGAACATATGTACATGACCATAACTTTGTTATTTCGAATGGAACACCCTGTATATTTTTACATATTTGGCAAGAGGAAGCAATTGTGAATACTACTGCAATATTTTAGTAAATTTTTATAACCTCAAATAATTTTTGTACAAAAATTAAATTTTTTATTAAGTGTGTCATGACCTGCATAAATTTAATTTTTTGTATCAAAAAATGTCCGAAAAATGTTTTTGTTAGTTTTAATTGGTTTTTGGATTACTTAAATAGATTTTAAAGGTTGCGAAATTGTTTTTTTTTTGACATAAAGTCAATTTCTTTAAATGGAACGATAGTGATTCATGCGATTATTTAAATAGAGTATTTTCTGGTGAATTCGACAATACCAATAACTTGGTATTTTAATTAGGATTTATTCTAAAAATACCAAAAAAACTAACTGTGTATTCAATAAATCTTTGGACGTGTTAATTTTGTTTTTGTTGTTGTTCCTAAAAGTTTTAATTAATTTTTAGTTGTTAGTGATCGTCGTAAAAAGAGTCAACACAAAAAAAAAGCATTTGTTTTGTTGCTATTTAGCATAGTCAACTATGATTATCTTACCAAAAACTTTCAATAATTTAAAATTGTAATGCCTGCTCCTAATAAAAATACCAAGTTATTGGTATTGTTGAATTCGTCATAAAAAAATTGACTACGTCAAAAAACCAATGTCGCAGCCTTTAAAGTCTATTTAAGTAGCCCAAAAATCAATCAACATTAACAAAAACGTTTTTTGGACCCTTTTTGACATAATAAAATTCAATTTATGAAGGTCATGGCACACTTAATAATAAATTTAATTTTTGTCCAAAAATTATTTGAGGTTATTAAAATTTACTAAAATAGGGCAACTGGATTTAAAATTGCATCCTCTTTCCAAAAATATAAAAATACACAGGGTGTTCCATTTTAAATAAGAAAGTTGCGTTCATTTTCGGCGAAACCGGAAGTGAACAAAAGTTCATATGTTCAGATAATCCGGTTTTTTGCACATATCGTATTTTTAAAATATCGTTTGTCTAAAATTAAAACTAACGAAAAAAAGGGGGTGAGCCTGATTTCAGTTACACCCGATATTTATAACAAATTAATTATCAACTAAAATTTTATTGTAATTATGAACAAATTTCTTGACAGTAGGTACAATTTATAATTGCCTAAATAAGTTATACAATAACACATTTTAGGTATCATTAGAAATATGTCAATAAATTAAATAAAATCAAGTCAATGAAATATAATAAAAACGATGAGGGAGGCATATTTAGATGAGATACACACTTGTTTAAAGAACACTAAAGAAAATTATTCAATGGCCTATTTGTTTTGCATGAGACATTCGCGTTTTAATAATATAACAATTCATCTGTAACCAAAAGAATATAAATTCTCCTTACAAGACCTGGCCACTTAAAAACAAAAAGAAAATCAGCATATCACATCTGTAGCTCTCAATCACGTCCATTCTTTTGCTTTGATTTAAAATCAATCCAATATACTTGTATATAAAAAAAAAATGAAACGAAATTTGTTTGGACGTTTCATCTCGTTTTGTAATTATATAGGTTAATATACTAAGAGTTTCGATTTCTTGCAGTGAACGATTATATCATGACATACAACTTTATCGGTGGTTCTAAATCAGTATAACAGTATCAAAAGTAGCCTTCAAATCAATTCGGGTAAGCTGTTTATTTTGACGAACAAAGTCTATACAAGCCACAAGTAAAAATTGTTTCATGAATTTGCGAACCAATTCATGACGTTATTGATGGTCCCTTAGTAACGAAATGTTTAAAAACGCTTGTTTAAGCTACGGGATAGATGGAAAACATGTAGAAATTGACGAAATCTGTTCCACTTGCTTTTTCTGTAAAGGGGAAAGACGGACAATCAATAAATACAAATACGAATATTTCTACAACTGAAATGCCTTTATAAGCTCTTGTATTTAGTATATGAATAATCCCCGACTATTTCTGTGAAAAACGTAACTTTTACTGTTAAAAGAAAATAATTAACATTGCCAAATATGCTTTCAACGACTTTAATTATGACAAATTATTCAGTGGGGGAGAAAAACGACAATAATTTCAACTTATAAGTTGAACGTAGGACCGTGTTTTGAGAAAATTATTTGCCTGGTTTTCCAATATAAGCCTCTTGCAACCATCGCTTCCTTTACTTCAGTGCAGTTTCTTCTTCTACTTTTTCTTAATCGATTTCTCTTGTACCTTTCGGTGTCGAGGTATGCTTTTCTATTTATGTGTTATGTTTCTTCCCTCCTGCCTAATGTTAGCTAATTGTGGCACATCTTTCCAGCTGACTCCTTTTTCTTCTAGTCTCTGCCTCTTCTTTTTCCCATTTTATTCTTGATCTCCTCTATTTCTTTTTCCCTCCTTCTGCATTTTCTATCCTATTTTCGCGTATCTACTTTCTGGTATGGGTAGTAGATGTCCCACACATCTTAACTGATTCGTCTCCATCTTTTTCTTAATATCTGTTACTCCTAGGTTATTTCGAATTTTTTCTTTCCTGATTTTATCGATCAGTCTACATCCCTCTATGCTTCTCACAAATCTCATTTCCTGTACCTGTATTCTTTGTTTTTGTTTTTGAGTTAGTTTCAAAGTTTCTGAACTGTACGTGAGGATGGGTACGTACACTGCATTAAAAACTCGCGCCTTCATTTCTTTTGATATTTCCTTCTTACTAATCAAACATTTATTAGTGGCATAGTAAAATTTCGTCGCTTTCGCTATTCTGTTATTCAGATCTTCCTCCAATTTACCATTCTCTGCAATTATTGTTCCTAAATATTTAAAATTTGTTACCTGCTCTTCTTTTTTGGTCTAGCATAATTGTAACTGGTTCATGATTATTCGCTATAACCATAACCTTTGTCTTTGTTATATTAATATTCATACTATATCTTTCTGCCCGTATGTCAGTGCAGTTTATAAATTTTAAATACTAGAAAGTTATTAGACGCCTGTCCAATTACTGTCTAATTTTAAAAAGGCAGTGTATAATGTAGCAGTAGATCTTTTTTAACTATAGCCAGATTGAGTTTCATTTCGATTTCGATTTTAATTTTTAATTTCCCTTGCGAGAATGTTTCTCACTTGAGGTATTGAAGACAAAACAAATACAATTTGCCATTAAATTTGAAAAAGAAATTGCGTTTGGTATTATTTCATATAAAAAAATGAATGAACGTTAAGGTTGAATATCATTTTAAATTAAATTAACTTAAAACACACGAATGAGGGAGCAAAATATATACATAGTAGAGAAACAGGAGATACATTTTAAAGCTCTATGTTGCTAAGAATCAATAATTTCTATACTGAATGATTTTATATTCGGATAATAAATAATAAAGGTTAATTATTTCAAAACGATTGTCATAAGCGTTCTGTTTCAAATAACTGTTAAGGAAAATTGAGTCAAAATATCAATAAGCAATGTTTTAATTAGGTCTAAAATTTCTGATTTAGTTTAGATTAAACACAACATTTTAGTAACCAATACAGATGGCCTATTTTGATTTTGAGCTTGTAATTTGTAAGTTAAATTTAGAATACTTTATTTAAAATGATGTAATCTTCTCTTACAAGAGAATTGTGCCTTCAAAGAAAAAACAAAAGACAAAAATATAACCAATTATTTTCTTAAAAAAGGAATAAATATAAAACAGATTTAATCTTTTTACAGAACAGAATATCTTGAGCAGTTTAATAAATTTTGTATTTAATTATAAAGAACTTTAATGGTATAATAATCAATCGTCAAACTTAAGAAAAGCGCAACAAGCAAGACTTAAAAAAGAATGTTTCAAGATTAAATTCTTCACAAAAAAAATCGCTTAAAACCAAAGTGGCACATGCAATTTGTTAATGTTTTGTTAGAACAGTACAGCAATTTATCTTTGCGTTATCCATCACATAATCTGACACAGTCAGTTACCATAAAATTACTAAAAAGCACTTAAAATGATTAAAAGGCAATAGAAAGTTTGCCATAAAATTCAACATATTTAATAAAATTTGCTGCGAAAAGAACGCTTGAACATGAAAAAACAACCAATGTAATGCTCTTAAGGACTTTGAACGAAATAGAGCAAAACGTCGCGCCGAAAGAAAGCTTTAAATTGCAAACAAAACCCTATTAGTTGTTATAAAATTAGACAATTTTAAGATCAAAATGCTTTAGTGGTAGAATATAAATCAATTATGACATTATGCTGGTTAATTCTCTTGAGGAGAGTTAATATTTTGCATACCTACTATTAAAAATATATTGAGTCCAAAGCTTGACTCAGTTTTATAACATTTCTGATGAAACACAAACTTATTTTTATTATTCGTTAAGTCATGTTGTAGAATTGTAAGGAAAAATTAAATTAATGTTATATAAACGATAACATTGGTGAAGTTTTTAATTAACCTTCAAAAAACACTTTGAGGTATCTTTTACAGCTTGAAAATAAAAAAAAAGTTAAAGTTTGTAGGTTTTCTGTAGCAATGAAAAGTTTATTGTAACAAAAATACATTTAATAATGAAGCTCAATGTTTAAACATGCCTTAGTGTGTTATTAGAATGTACTGTGGTATCAAAAATTAACTTGGTCAAAGGTGCTCATAGATTTTAAAATACTAATTGTCAAAGCTAGCATAGTGCATTTAAGTATTTTTTGCAAAGCAGGTCTGGTAAAGTTTTTTTTTTATTGTTATCTTAAGCAACTTTTGCATCAGTTTAATTATGGTTTTTACCACAGGCACAAAATTTACTTGATTGAAGCCTATTTGCTGGTGTGCTAGTTAATGGAATTTGGGAATACAGTTTATGTTTGGACGATTTTCGGGAGCGCTTCTCAGACTTGGCAGTAATACTAAAGGATTTTTATGCAGGTTGTACAATTTTTGTTGTTGTGTTTCGCGAAACTGGCTCTGTAACTCATAAAAAAAGGTGCTGGTAGGCCATTCGTTCGTACAGAAGAAGTTGTTAATGGCGTCCGTCAACGTATGGAAGAAGAGCCTACAAAACCTTTGAAACGTCTTTCTCAAGAAATTGCACTTTCTTATGGAACATGCGGAACGGATGTAAAAAAAGACTTGGGTATGCATCCATATAAGATCCAATCATATCAAGCCCTTTTTCCCGGAGGACCACCCCAGCATCTTGCGTACTGCCAGTGGTTTCAATAATTTAATGAAGGTTCTGCTAAACTTGACATTTTTTTTGCTTACGAAGCGTAGTTTCATCTTTAGGGGTACGTCATTTCTCAAAATATGGGGAAGTAGAGCACTGATAATTCTTTGAATCTCCACTAGGGGAGACCGGATATGAAAGTAACGGGTAGGTTGTAACAGTGCCTACAGTTTCTTTAATTTTTGTTATACGTCGCCCTACGCGTTTAAGCAATGTTCATTTACATCCACCTCCATACATTGCTAGTTTTCATCTGTCATAGAGGTTAAGTTTTTGCCAGCCAGAGTCACTATTTTTCGCTTAAAAGCAGGGACTGAGAACGGAACGAAAACGAAACCGAAAACGAAATTATTATTTTTTGTTCAAGAGCGAAAACGAAATAAATATTTTCCAAAACCGGTTTTAACCGGTTTTCACCGGTTTAGTCGCTATTTCAATTTTGTGCTGGGGAGACTCCACGATGCAGTAAAATGTCTCACTTGAAATATATATATTTACGTGAATATGTATTAACAACTTTATTGTTTATACTTGCAATTTCGTGTAACACAATTAACGGTACAGATATTCTCTATTTCCAATTTGTTTTTTAGATCATCAATATAGAATATACACTTGATTGGATATATATTATCAATGTGTTTGTTTTATTTGCGTTTAGACATAATAATAGTAAAATTTATTCTTACTTCGAAAAGGACTAATGTAAAAGAAGATTTATTGGTAGATGTGTTGCTAGTAAGATTAAACGGAATGTGAAAATGTATATTGTATGGTATGTACAAATTATGAAGTTAAAATATATTTCAAGTTAATATAAGTTTTTTTTAATATCTTTTTTATTTATAACATTTAGTAAATTATCCACTTGAATTCATTCTTTTGTCTTTTTAAATAATTACAGCAGGATCTTATTTAATTTAAATTCATAGATTTTTAGTACCAAAACAAATTTAAAACAGCACTTGCTATATTTTCATATTTTTAGATAAAGATCGGACAATTTAACCTAATCACGTTTTTGCACCTTACGGGTGTTAAACTTGATAAAATGGTTAAATGTTAATGTGTTTAACAATTTGGTAAATTTATTATGGCGATGGTTCGCCAGTCTAAAATATGCTGTCCGTGAGCATCAAACCCCATCGTCATCGCTTATATTTTAGTTGAGACGCAAATATTGTTATTGTATTTATAGAGGGTTGTGGTGACTAGAAAAAAATTTGAATTTTTGACGACAAAAAAAATATTGTAAAACCGGTTTTAACCGTTATTATTTCGGTTCACGAAAACGAAAAAAGAATTTTTTCGGTTAAAACGAAAAGAACGAAAACGAAATATTTCGTTTGCGTTCCGAACAGAAACGAACGGAATTTTTTTCGTTTTTAGTCCCTGCTTAAAAGTTAATGCGTTGTGTCACCGGTCGAGTGACTTTTAGGCGATCTCTAAAAGAGGAACAAAAAAGTACCTAGATTATTATGTTCTAAATTTTGTTGGCTATTGGTGGATGCAATACAATTTGACGTTGGAATCGTGGATAATTGAGGATTACCTCCAAATTGTTTTGTGTACATTTGGTGTCAAAAGTAACAGGGTTACAACCAATAAATTTTTTCACTATTAGCACATAGTTGGTGTTTTTTTCGTAGATGAGAACATACAAAAGTTGTCGGATTAATTTTCCAATTGTTTTATATTTTTGTTTCATCTTTTTAAATATTGATAATGTTCACTTATCATTTTCTATTGAACAAAAGATTTTTTGAATTTTTTTTTCATTTTGCTAATGTGCATTTTGGAATCAAATATTAATTTTGTTGATGAATACTAATATATCTATCCAGTATCCACTAATTATGAGCTGTGTAAATTATTTTGCTGTTACAACTTACCCCGATTATTGTTACTTATAGCCACAACGTTGAGGTTGGAAGTAACAGTTGTCTTACTACAGAAAAACAAATTTACATTTATGCTTTACGAAACATATGAAATAAATATCTTGGAAGGAAGACAAATGTCCAATCTATCATTCAATTAATTTAGATGTAAAAAACTTTATGAGAAATTAAATAAAAACAAAAAAATGTTACTTTCATCCTCGGTCTCCCCTACATGCTTAAAAAAATGGTGTTTGAATGGCAGTTTCTCGCAGAAAAATAATTGAACCCGTTTTGGAGTTCCAACATGCAGCTTGATCCTTGATATGTACATTATGATTGCTGCATTTGATTATAAAATCAATAATGCAATCTTTTGTTGCGTCATTAATAGGTGCTTGTTAGTTTATTAGTTAATTATTAGTTTGTTTAGTTTTATACAACTGCAAGTTGCACTACCAATATAGACGTTGGTGTATATTTCGGAAGCCAAAGATATTTGCAATTTCGGTGTAACTAGACCAAACTTGCTCAGTTCGAGTACATGCTAACTATAATACATGAAGCTATAAATAAATAATAAAAATATCAAATTACACGCATACACAAATTAAACTGCATTGTTACCGAACAACAACAAAGTTGAGTAGCGGATGCTTTAGAGCTAACAAATCCAGTACACTTCAGAGGCGTTTAATTGTCTTTTAAATTAATGGATTAAATTGTTTTTGTAGACGTGCAAAGCATTTGGGAATTGCTATAACAAATGATAATTCAGAAGCAACACAATTCATTAATGTTTCTGTTACTTTACTTAAATTTGACGTTTATTACCGAAGAAAACACCTGAATAAAACCAAAGTGAACGAGTTGACAGTGATATAGCACTAAACAACGGTTTAAATAATTAAATTACGAGAAATATCTAGAGACTGAAATGGATAAAGAGACTGCAGGTAAATATTAATTCATTTTAAGTAAAATAATACATTTACTTCATTAAAACGTAGAAAATTTCATTTATGAAATTGAAAATATAAATTTATCATTTTAGGGTCTTACTGGATTAAGTTAAGATGTGATTTCTGTAATGAGGCATAACATTTTCGAACGCAGAAGAGTCAAAACAAACAATTTAAAACATTATCCTCCTCTTTTTAATCCTATTTCTAGTTCTTGATTATATCTCTTTAGCCCTATTTATCTTTGGCTAATGGGCGTTTACACAAAAAAATAAAACTTGATAAAATATTTTTTAAATGATAATCTGATCTAAAGTTTATTCTCAACCACCAAAAATTAAAAAAAAATCGTCCAGTTCCGAGAAATAAATTTTTAAAATGCCCTTTATATTTCAAATTCTGAAACGCGCTGTGATTGGCCGTGACGTCACTATCCGCACAGTCCATGTGCAGCGGACTAGTTCCTATGCATCGCATAATGACAAGTTGTAATATATTTTAATATAATTAATATGTTTTTTCTTTTATTAACTATGTATATTATTGCAATGTACGTAAATTATTATTGTGACAAGTTCTACACCTATTTTTTTGGGATATTCAGAACAAATAAAGATTATTATTATTATTATTATGTTAGGCGCGAAGCGCGCGACGAAGACGACGCAGGGGCGTACTTTGGCCGTCGATTGTATGTAATAAACGTAATCGAACAACAATTACAATTTATTATAATGAATAAAATACAAACAGTACTGCCTATTAACAGTATTAGCAAAAGAACGATCTCAAGCCAACTCCGAAACCCCTCAGGGTGGCTTCACAACATATCTTAAGTGTTTTTAACATAAACAAATATGAAATTCCTGGACCAGGCATATTTGGGTTCAAATATTCTTTACGTATGCAAGAGGTTTTAACTAGTTGTTAGTTTAGTGTATATTATAAAACAAAGCAACTGTGTAAGTAAATTAATTATTTTGTAGAAATAATTCGATATTACTAAGGTCATTTAACAGGTGAAAATATGAACAAAAAGTATGTTTCAGTTTATTGTTTAATAATAGGTGATTGTAAATATTAAAAAAATGTACCTACTACTCTTTTAGTCATAGCTATATCTAAAAAACAAAATTAATCTTAAATTCGAGGTAAATAAAATATGGGCTATATATAATAGTAGATAATTGATAAAGTTAAACCTGTTTGAAAACCAGCAACTTTTCGTTTATTTAATAGTAGATAATGTTTAATTCAATGATTCTACTATATTAATTTACACCTATAAGTTTTGAATGTTATCAGTTTTATGCTTAGATCATATAAAAAAAGGTATATGGCTTTTTGTAAAACAAGCACTGTTACTTCAGTATAAATATAATACAAATTTCATAAACGAAGCAACAGTGCTTTAACACTAATCAACATTTTTAATCAAACATAAACATGCACTAAATAGCATACAACATATAAGTATTGTTTAAAACTGCAGATTTTTTTGTTGGAAAGTAATAGGCTGCTTCATATTACATATTATTGCCATATGATTAATGCTTAATGCTAATGATAATGCTTAATGATAATGTTTTTCACTTTAGTGTATTTTTTTGCATAAATACTTTTTAATATATTTTTAGTTTATTCAAATTTTAAATGGTCTTCGCAACAATATAATTTAGTTTTTTCGCTTACGTCGGAAATACAACGTCTTGCTGCATCAAACCATTTTTTTCTTTTGGTGGAATTTTCCGGAACAGCAAAAAACAATTTTTCTGTTTTTTTTGTAGATGTGGTCTTACATTCAGGCACAAAACAACACTTTCTGTAGGACGATATTCTTGCGTTATATTTACAGCAAGCACACGTGTGGCTTGCCTCAGCGAGTACGTACGTAGAGTGACGTCATTTCTCGTGCGCATCGTTCAAGCCGTTTACGGCGCAACTTGCCGCGGGAAAACTTTAATCGTTAATAATAAATAAACAAAGTTGATTTAAACAATTTTAACTTCACATACGATATTCTGAACACCAAATCTATCAAATTCTGAAGAAATTAAAAATTAGTGTAAACGCCCATTGTGGCACATCTCTCCAGCTGACTGCGTTTTCTTTTAGTTTAAGTGTTAGAGATTACAAAAGATAACACTACGGATTAAAAATTTGTAAAAAATTGGACGACGCAAACTAAGATTCAACTAATTAGAAATGTAAAAGTATTTGCAAAATAATGAAGTCTACAACAGCTTATGGGCATCTGTTTGTATTACTGTGTAATAATTATTCTTTACTTGTGTACCACGTAATTAGAGTCAGAGACAACTAATAAAACGATTAAAAACCAATTTTAAAACATGCCCACAGTTAAAACATACGTTAACCTTTAGGATAGCTTTATGAAATTATTCGTATGAGTGATAGACCTCTTGCAAGATAAACTGAACTGTAACGCAGAAACCAAAACTCGTCCAGAGCGTTTATTACTGCGCCGCCTGTTTTAACAACGTTATTATAATAATATAAATAATTTCACTAAAACATTACGTTTTTAGAAAAGGCTAAATTTCAACCACCATCCCTTTGCGCACTTCGCGGATCACTTTATCTTGTAAGACCGTTAAGTATGCAGGCTTAAAAAAATTTCCACCTAAATTGGTTGATATGCAAAACTTATTTCACCAAGTCCTTGGTCCTGTCCTTTATCTGTTATACACTAGTGATATACCAGTACTACAAGAAGTTACTGTAGCCACATTTGCAGACGAAACTGTACTACTTGCAGTAGGCAAAGATCAGAAAACATCCACTAGAGCAAGGGTTCTTAACCAGGGGTCCACGGACCCATTGGGGATCCGTAGAAAGATTTCAGGGGGTCCGCGAACTTTGATGGAAAAAATTTATTTATTAACTTTATTTTAACTAATTTATATCTAAAATCTAGATTTCCTTTACTTATAATCTTATAAATATATGCAATAAATTACAGTGGGCATTAGCTTTATCTGTGGTCCTAATCAAAATGAATATATATTTTTACATCGCAAAACAGTTGTTAACCATTTAAAAAAATAAAATTTCATTCTAAAAAGGGGTCCAGGGCTTTCACCTGACTGACAAGGGTTCCATGGAACAAAAAAGGTTAAAAACCCCTGCACTAGAGAGTTGCAAACAGCCAGTAACGTAATGCCCAACTGGACCAATCAATGGAAAATTAAGCTTAACGAGCTTAAGCCCATCTATATCAGTTTTACAAATAAAAGGATAATGGATTCACTGCTACTTAATATAAATGGGACTATAGCGCCATATGAAAATCAAGCGAAATATCTTGGCATGACGACGCAAAATTACGATGGAAAGAACATGTTAAAAAGAAAAAAACAGAACTTAATCTAAAAACAGACAGTACTCCTGGCTTCTTGGAAGATATTCCAAATTATCATTTTATAATAAGATCCTAATATACAAACAGGTCCTGAAACCGGTTTGGCTTTACGGTATTCAACTTTGGGGTTGCACCAAAGACAGCAATATTACATCTATCCAGACTTTTAAAAACAAAGTGCTACGTAATATGGTAAACGCTCCAGTCCGCAACAGTGATCTAATCGAGATCTTGGTATACCAATGGTTAAGGAAGAAATTAAAAGGTTTGCTGGTAAACACGAAGCCAGACTCCACCAGCATAAGAATGCAGAAGCTCTTCAACTGCTGGACATCCAACCTCTTGTCCGAAGATTGAAGAGGACCAAGCCTGTTGAACTCGCGTAGTGTGTTTTGTGTAAAAATGCAGAGCAGAGTGCGCGAGTGACAGTGTATACAATATGGTCAGAACAATCTAGAAGACATCAATGGATGGACTCTAGTTGTGAAGTATTTAGTTTTAAGATCAATTTAAAAAAAAAACAAGTCCTCAGTAATAAAACGCTGTAAAAAATAAGCGTAAGCTTGGAAATAAATTAACTTAAGCCACACATTTAAATAATGTTTAAATTTACTCGAAACAAGAACTTGAGGATTTAAAAATTTTACTTTTAAATTATCACACACACAGTGACGTCCTTTAGAATCAAGGATTAGAGAAACTTTATGTTTCTTTCGTTTTAAAAAAGCTTTAGAATTTCATAAACCATACAACATACATGTACATCGAAAAAGTTCACGCCTCAGGTAAAACAAAAAACAGCTTAAAACAGTCATTATTTTAGTATGTATTTGATTCTACGAGAAGCGCGCAAGATAACATAAATACATTTTCATGAAAGTTTTCAAATAAAGATAATTTATTTCGTTTCAAAGGTCAAACGTTGGTTAAATACACCTCGAGGCTAATCTGCCGAAGCCAGACTAGAAAATGAATGAGAAAATTTTGTCGCTGTTACAACAAATTAATATAACTATAACGTCCTCTACAAGATAGTCTATAATAATTAATCAAATGAACGGCAAAGAAAAATTGCGCAAACTAAAACACGAATTAGAAGCTTTTCTGGTCTTATAAGCAAGCGATTGCAATAAAAAGAGATGAGTTGAATATTAATTGCATTTATGTTATTCTGTATTCCAGCTTTTCAGAAAGAACACCCGCGTTAACTTATTCATTTGAGGATTTTAAATTATCTAATAAGACAGTCAGTACAAAGCTTAATTTGTTTTTCTAAAAATGGGTTTGGTGAAAATTGCTTGAATACAATTGTTCGAAAAATTGTTCCTCGAAAGCCTAGTTGCTCGAATAAAAATTTCTCGAAAAGAAAATTGCTTGAAATAATGAAAGAATACATTTAAAAAAATTGATTAAATTTATATAAACACAAAATAATTAAATGTACTAGAAAAGTTGTTTAAAAAGTTATGCCACAAACTTACCTTGTTTTAAATAGATGCTATAGTTGGCTATAACCGATTTAAATTCCTCATGGTTTTCCCTTTCCAAATATATTAGGGTTGATGTAGTTATTTTCAGTAATCCGCAAGTTACAAAGGCTTTTTAGTGTTTTGTTTTTTTTTTGAGATAAACAGTAGGCTGTGAAAAAAGTGTAAAACCTTTTAAAACTCTTGTGTTACAAGTTACGAAATTTTTTTAATTTGCTGTTGAGATAAACACTAACTATAACTACATTATACTGCTGATTCAGACTATATTGTTGCTATCTTATGTTCAGTGTTCAGTTTAAGTAACTTATTTGATTATTTCGACATTATTTCGAGCAATTTTTTTTTCGAGAAATTGTTATTCGAGTAACTAAGCTTTCGAGGAACTTTCCATTCGATATTTTTTCTACGATCACTAATGTAAATGACTCTTACCGTACAGCCTGCATGCATAGTAAGTGAGTCCTAACGCACGGTAAGCAAAATGCACACTTGTCTAGAAATATCGAAAAAGTCTTACTGCATAGTGCATATAGTAAGTTAGTTATAACGCACGGTAAGCAAAACGCACACTTGTCTAGAAATGTCAAAGTAAGCTTACGTCAAAATTGACGAGACAACGTAATTACATGTGTATATTAGCCAAAAAGCCGTTAAAATCGTAGGTATTATGTGATCGTAGAAAAAGTAAGCTACATAACACGAGTTGTAAAGGAATTACGCACTCGTAGAAATACTTTTCCACTCGTTCGTAATATGCTTCTTACAACTCTTGTTATCTAATATACTATTAGCCCGCCGCTTTTTATCTTCTGTCTCATTCCGCGAAAATAAAAAACACCTCTCGTACATGAATAAATAAAGTAAAACACATAAGTGGTCAACTGTGTTATATTCGGGATAAGATTGTTCATCAACACATTTGGTTTTTAGCAAGAGAATAAGTAGCAATGTTTATATTGTTTATATGAATACTATAATTAAAATAAGGATGAGTACCTCTAACATAAATACAACGTTATATAAAAACATTTTCATGTTAAAGTTCAAAACAGTCAACTTCGCCCAGTTTACTGTGTGCCTGCTTATGAGGACTTTACTCACTTTATAAATGATGAAAATGCTACTAAATAAACGAACACGATACTGCATCGATTTCAAATAATATCATTTAAGAACTTTGCTATTTTTGTTACGTCATTAAGCAAGAAAAAAATCCCTGTAGGCAAAGATCTTGATCACATTTTTTTTTATAGCCAACTTCAGGTCGCTCTTAAAGAGACAGCAGTTAGACCGACTATTAACGGAACTTCCCTCCTTCGGCCATAAAATTCTCCAAATGAAAGTTTTTTTTGACACACTTTCATATAAAAACAGCCTCATTCAATCATCCAAGGCAGATACTCGCGTATTACTAAACGGCTCTTAAAAATAATGATCATAGACTTAATATTAAGTTACGGGAGCTTTTAAGCTCAAATCACTAGTAAAATGCTACTTTTTTATGTTACAAGACGGTACAAGTAGTTATTATGTAAGGGGATGATGAATCGACGATTAGATCTAGCAATTTTCATTTTAACTGAATAATGTTACGATGAAATATTGATATAAAACTAATATTAAACAAAAACTATAAAATTTACGGTGTAGTCTGAGTAGGCGTGTGTAGCATTTGTTTACGCACGATTAAAATAGACATCAGCACCACCCGTCATTACAGTCCGATTAAACCTAACTCAATATCAATAAATATGCGTAAAACATTTTTGTTTTCAATTCTTTACACCAATGTGGTTTGTGAAAATGAAGATTGATCATACTTAAACCATTAAAAGAGAAATTTATGAGAGCCAACAAACCTGCAGAACAAATATAGGAAGGTCGCCAGGATTGGACCGGTTCCTCAATTGGACCACGTCAATTTTGGCAGTTTATTGACGGAAACAAGTACCTTGGTGTACGAGTTGACGTATGAAATTGCATATGCCTAACTTGAGCCGTGCGCGTTTTCTTTTTAATAAAGTAGAATTATTCTACGATAAACGTCAATAAACTGCCAAAATTGACGTGGTCGGTCCAATTGAGGAACCGGTCCAATCCCGGCGACCTTCCCCTTACATCTTTTTTAAATATTTGTGCGCAATGTTTTTCATCAATATTAACCCGGCCAACTTTGAAATAACAGCATAATCCGACACCCATTGTTATCCACTACTTCTAAGGAGCAATTTTTTGTTCTTTAGAGTAAATAAACATGTTCTCCTGGCGAAACGATGCAACTGTCGCGAAACAAGTACAGGAAATACAAAATTTGCATCAGCGGTTTTTAATTTAGTATAAAAATTATATGAATCATACGATATAGAAACGTTTACTTAAAAAAAATAGAGATACCCAAAGAAACGAAGGTGGAGATATATTGCCAAGTGTTTAACCCCATCCTAACATTTGGTTGCGAATCATGGACCACAATCAAAAAGCAACATACTCGTATCAGAAGTACGGAAATGGGGTTTTTAGAAAAATTTTAGGTAAAACGCGTAGGGTAAAATTAGAAATTAAACCTACCTATAGAAAAAACCTTAAAAACCAAGAGAACAAAACATCCAGGAGACACAAGTAATTGTAAGATTTCTAGGTCAAGAATATAGAAAGGGAGAAGATAGGATGCCCAGGAAAGCATACGAAGCATGAAGGGGAGGAAAAAAACGAAAAGGATCATGAAAACACCGAAAAGGAAGATGAAAAACTTGAAATGAGGAGGAGAAAGAAGCTGCCACAAATAGAGGGATCGAGTGGAGTAGGGTTAGGGAACTAACAAGAGATAGAACATATGGAGGAAAGCATACAAAAAGATGCCCCACACATAAAACAAAAAGTCCCACATCTGATGGTGGAGAGGTGTAAGAATAAGAAGATGTGGAAGAAGATGATTCACCCTAAACCAATCTAACATTTAACGATGGAACACAAAAGTGATTCAGTAAAATCTGTTGTCGTTCCAAGAATTTGGTAGATTTTTCTTAGGAAAAAAGGCCTAGACTTCTTCTCTTAATAAGAAATCATTGCGAGAAAATTAATTCCCAGTGTACGTATAAACGCTTTTTTTGTTAAATGAACTATTTCAAAAACTTTATTCTGAGAATATCTGACTGTATTGTTAATTTTTCACTCTTTCAAAAACAAATTTGGACTTTAAACCGTTTAAGTAATACAGATTAAATTTAATTTTAACACTTTTTACACAAATGTGTGCACTTTTTGATACAAAAATTTATTTAATAATTTCCAAAATTGTAAAACTTTACTTGATCAGCAGTCAGTATAAAAGTGTTGACAACAAATAATTCGAATTATTTTACAGATAAGAAGAATAGGTATACACATATACCGCTAGAGTTCGAATTTCGCACATTAGCGGTAACATATACACTAAGTGGACACCTTGTTCCTCACAAAGACGAAAATTTAAAAAAAAACTTTCAATTTGTGTGCTTGGAAATATTAGCTTGCAATAACAAGAATGATCTTATAACAGTTTCAGCACGATTCAATCATAATTATTTGTATTTTCCAATAACTTAAGAAACTGCATTTGGTATTGCAGTCGGGTTTGGATTGCTATGAAATGAAATGAAATTTATGATTCTATTTTTATGTTACAGTTAACCCCTAAACGCCCACCATACAACAGCGAGTACGTGTGTTTCTTAAACGGTTGTGCAGCCTGTGTTTAAAATATTGTATTATTTTCAAATGCAACGTATACTTGTAACTTATAACTCACCAGTCGAAAAAGGGTAACAACGTTTCTCTGATTTATTATGGGATCAATATTGTTAATATATTAGTTTTATGTAAGTGAATGCATTGCTAATAATTAATACGATATTATTATACCTACTATTAATATGAAATTATACCGTGATATCAAAAACTATATTTTTTATTTTTTGATTGTCCGTTGACTTAAACACTTTTGTTTAAAGCAGTTCCGGTGAATTTTTCTTGCTATTGTAATCTTAAGCAGTTTTTGAATAATTTTAATTACGGTTTTCACCACAGAGAACGAAGTTTACATGATTGAAGCCTATTTTCGAACTGGTGTGCTAGTTAATGGAATTTAAGAATAGTCAACGATTATGTT
This sequence comes from Elmis aenea, assembly GCA_947652605.1. Taxonomy (NCBI): domain Eukaryota; kingdom Metazoa; phylum Arthropoda; class Insecta; order Coleoptera; family Elmidae; genus Elmis; species Elmis aenea. The sequence goes on along the minus strand of OX393580.1, from coordinate 40,999,784 downwards.
TGGACGATCTTCGGAAGCACTTACTAGACTTAGTGGTAATACCAAAGGATTTTTAAGTAGGTCTTACAAATTGTGTACGTGTGTTTCGTGAAACTGGCTTCGTCGTGACTCATAAAAAAGGTGCTGGTGGACGAACCGTTTGTACCGAAGAAGTTGTTAAGACGTCCGTCAACGTATGGAACAAGAAGCCTACAAAACCTTTAAAGCGTTCTTAAGAAATTTAATTTTCTTATGCAACATGTCGATCGATTGGAGACAAAAACTTGACAATGCATCCACATAAGATGGAATCACGTCAAGTCTTTTTGCCGGCAGGCCATCCCAAACGTCTTGTGTACTACCAGTGGTTTGTCAATAATTTAATAAATGACGACCTGCTATTCTTAAATTTGTTTCTGACAAAGGGTGGTTTTATCTTTCGGGCTATACGTCAATTCTCAAATTATGCGGATGTGCAGCAGTGATAATCCGCATACTTTTGTTGAATCTCCACTACATATTACATGCTCAAAAGACTGGTGTTTGGTTGGTAATTTATCGCAGAAGAATAATTGGGCGCATATTTTTTAATTTCACCGTGAATGCTAAGAGGTACAAAAACAACATTTTGACTAAATTTGTTCAACAACTACACGATAATAAATTTAAGCATAGCTATTTTTAGCAGGACAGTGCAACAGCACATATGACACGAGAAACTATAGCTTTACTCCGCGAGTTTTTTGATGACCGGCCGATAAGTTTGCTTGCACAAGTTTCCTCCGAGGTCACTTTCTTTGACCATTATGGACTATTTTATGTTCCCTTACTTAAAAAATAGGATTTTCAGAACTCCAGACAGACAAGTTTGTCTGCTGCAGTACAACACAATTGTACTGCGGCGTTGGATCGTGAGTGGCCAGCATAATTTGCAAGAACTGGAACATAGAATTGTTAAAGAATGTGCTGCAAAATGCTTTTAAGAGAGCGCGTAAGCTTGTGCATTGAACAAGACCGGGTACAATTTTATTTTTACGTTACAGTAAAGATATAATAAGTCTAATTCGTTGTTTTTTTACAAAGCTTTTAGACAAAATTTTTTGAAGCAGACTTTAGTCGCACTTACACAGTTTTAGCCAACAAAACAAACCTTAATTACTGTTTACACGTGTCTGACACTATATATATTTTTATAAATAATTCAAGCTCCATCAAATTGTCATTACACTGGGCGTCTGAAGGATCCACGCGATTAAATCTCTATCCTCCCACAATCAGGAATAACTCGAATATAATAGATTATTGATTGATGAATCGTACACCTTATTTGAATTTTTGTTTGCACACATACAGAACATTCCATTCGAATCATTTCGAAAACTCTGATTACGACAAACACAGCAAATATTGCAATAAACTTTAATACGTTTACATAAGCATCAGTGTAATTGAACGTGTGATGCAGCAGTTCTGAATATCGTAAAGTAAATTAAACGCCTATTAAATGTAAACTCGAATTAAATTAGTTGCAATAAAATAGTGAGTAAACTGCATTTGGAATGACCACAATTCTTCAATTAAGTTGTTTGCACTGACAACGCAATCATAATAAAAGGGGACCGACTGATTCAAAATCGACCATTTCCTTGCAGTATTGGTTTTCTTGGTATCAATTTAAATGCAAATTTGACTGCATTTTAGCCGCAACTAATAAACGTAAATGTACACTAAATAATTAAATTTTATGGTGTCAATTACATGTCCGCCACGATTAATACAACTTATGCATTGACACGGTGCTCCTTGCGTATTTAGATTGTAAACAATCAAAGATGATTCAACGTCTTTTAATCATTTTTAATCGAGATTACTTTTAGAAAGGTAACGACATTACTAAGATGTATAAACAATAAGGAATTCATAAATTAAGCCGTTTATCTTGAAAGTAACATAAGTCACTGTATGCGAAAACTGACTTAAAGCTTATTACCTATATAACGTTTGTTGGATCGTTTCTAAAAACAAACGAAATGATTGAGGTGGTAATGATCTTTGGAACACCCTGTATAATAAAAAGTAATTATTCATTTCGTTGTTCATTTTATTTACATGTATTGAATGCTATTTTTGATCGTGTCGTGTTAAAATCCTTCGCGAATAAGCTATAACCTTTAAATGAAAAATTTTAGTGTAGTCTTACTACTATAGCATGTACACTGCCGGTCAAAAGTTTAAGACCAGATCGGTTTTCTAGAAAAATATACTTCAACAAAGAAAATATTGTTTAGATATAAAAGAAATATTTACTGAATAACGTAGATACATATAAATTATTGAAATATTAAAAATTAATCACATTAAAATTGAAACTATATCAAATAAAGCAAGGATAGGTACTAAAAATAGTCGTTTTACTGACTTCTTCTCAAAACAGTCGTATTTGTATTTATTGACATTTTTTACTAATCCTGGCATGCGAGCAACAAATGTTTTTATTGTTTCTAGTAAAATACTATTCCATTTTTCTAAAAACGTAATCCGAAGCTCTTTTTTTTTCACCATTGGCACCACACAGTCAGGTAGTTCCTTACAGCACCAGAAATCCGCGCACATCTCAAGCAAAAGTGTTCAGAACCTGTATCCGAATATTTAATGAAAGACCAACAAGGGAACAAATTTGTTTAGGCGCATTGCTGTAAAACAACACTTCTTTATCCTCAGAGTAAGAAAAAATTTTTACAGTTGGGGTTAAACCACCGAGATGGGACAACAGCACATTTTAGAAATTGATTTGGTCCGATAACACCAAATTTGAAATATTTGGATCAAGAAGAAAAATTTTTGTTCGTCGCAGTAAGGGCAAAAAAAGTTGCCTGACTGTGTGGTATCAACGGTAAAACACGGGAGTAATTTTCTAAATATCTTGGGCTGTTTTTCTAGCTATGGAGTTGGACAATTAGTTCACATTGAAAGAATATTTAAAAAAAAAGATCTGCATAAAAGAACTTTACACGTCAACTCTGTACCATCTGGGCTACAACCAATAGGTGATGGGATCACCATGCAACAGGATAAGAACCTTAAACACAAAACAAGATTGTGCAGAGGCTATTTAAAATAAAAAGAGGCATAAGGTTTCTTGAATAACATGATTTGACCAACACAATATGCAAATCCGAGTCCTATAGAGCTCGTAAGGGAAGAGCTCGATGGAAAGATCCGAGAAAAATGTCCTTCGTCAAAAACAGAGCTTTGGATTACGTTTTTAGAAAGAAGAAAGAGTATTTTACCAGAAACAAAAAAATTTATTGACCGCATGCCAAGATTAGTAAAAAATGTCAACAAATGCAAAAACGGCCGTTTTGAGGAAAAGTCAGTAAAACGACTATAATAATAATAATAATAATAATAATAATATTTATTGCATGTTAAGGAACTACAAGGTTTTACACATGTCAGATGTTGATATAATATAAAATAGAGATAAAACTCAATTAAAGTAATACTTACTCACATTTAATAAATAGGACAAAACAGACAAGTTAAAATGCGCGATATGCATTAATTCACTAATGTATATTATATAGAATATAATTTTACATTCGTCAATTACAATTACAATTACAGAAACCTGAAAGAAAGACTGAAATATTTTATACTTAAACAATATTATCTGTGTTTAACTTAACTTTTTTAGAAAAACTGAGGTGGTCTTAAGTTTTTGACCGGCAGTGTATATCGTTTCTAAAATATTCTCAAAACCTTAAATAGCTTAAACGAAGTAGTTTTAGTTGAAACTGTTGCTGGTTAATTATACAGAGATTAAAAGTTTACAACTTATAGTTATAAAGGATAAACGCACATGGTTCAAAAGGATATGTTTCACAAATCTCTACTCAAAAGCTTTATAGAGTGCGACATGAGAATTTGATATAATCAGCCCATATTACATTTAGAGAATGTGCAATACTAGGGTCGTGGTTGTTTTGTCATAGGTTACGACTGGATGTTAACAATAGAAAGTGCTTAACAAAAGGTGCTCTCAACTCTTTAATATGCGAAGGAACATGATGAGAAGTTACTGTAGTTTACCTACAACGTAAAATATTTTCGAACAAGTATTTTATTGTCATGATAATTTGAAGGATTGTACTTTAAACTTGGCTAAAAGTGACTTTAATCTGTTTCTGCATCTAAAGAAGTTCCTTGCTGACCAATGTTTCTTTAACGATGATGATATATTCTTATCAAATACTGTAACGGATATACAAAGTGTTTCTTAAATATTGCGAAAAAATTCGGGAGGTGATTCCTTATTGAAAATGAAGGGAGTTTTTTTTATATAAACAAATTTTCCTTAGACGTCTCCTTTTTGGAGTTACACCCCCCTAAAAGAGAGCGGTAAAATTAGGTTTTTATTTTATTTCTCAAATTTGGATAAATGTAGAAGAATGATTTTTGACAGATGTTTAATACTTATATAAAGGTTTTCCATAGAATTTTTTTAATCATCTCCCACATTCACAGGGGGCTGAAAAGTGCAACCCGATTTGGTGTTTTAATTAGAACTTTTTGGTGGGATAAAATTTGGCAATTAAAAATTATTTATTTTGAAAGCCTAATTTATTTAGAAACTTTTCTTATTCCTTAGTTTTTCTCGTAAAACCTACCGTTTTTGAGTAAAAAATAAAATAAGTAAACATGAACCATCAAATTAATATTCCAACATAAAACGTATCATTTTGGTGGTTGCCATGGTTTGTTTATGTTCATGTTGGATAGAATTGATGGGCGTTTTACAGCTCCCCTTTAGGGGGTGTAACTCCGAAAAAAGACGTCTAAGGAAAAATTTTATATGAAAGACCTCCATTAATTTTCGATAAGGAATTACCTCCTGAATTTTTTCGCAATATTTAAAAAACACCCTGATAAAAGATTTTAACTTTGGCTTATTTTTTTTTCTTTATCTAGATTTTCTTTAAAGTAAGACGCAACCAAGTCACTTTTTAAATGTAACTTCAATTTAATTGAACCCTTAATCTAACGATTTTAAAGTGTCCCATGATGAACCTTGATTTTCGGACATACTTTATGCATAATTATTCTAAACAACTTTTTTCCTTTAAGTCTATAATCTGTTTTTCAAATCTATTATTTTACTATTGTAACTAAGTAGCATTTGACAAATTTTTCAAAGCTATTTTGCTTGGATTGTACAAATTTTGTTGAGATAAACGCAGACATAAGAACAACGTCTTTGATGATATCAGCAAGGCATCAGCAGAATAAACACGTACAAAAAAAACGCGTTGCTTATTTTCACGAAATTCCCAAGACAGCCGAGTTTTTCCTTAATCAGAATTAACTCACAACGTTAAGAGATATCTCATAATTGAATTAATTTTAGATAATCCTTTACAGAAAGAGACGCTTGCTCTACATTTATAACGCAGATCAGTTTCTTCTTTGCTGAATATTTAATTAATTAATGCTTTAAGTGATGTAATGCCAAAAATTTTATCTTTCCTCCTCGAATTTCTTAAATAATGGATCACATGTCAAGATAACCGAAAATGCTTGAAAGGTATAGATACACTTTCTTTTAATCATACATACATCTTTCCTTGAATTGAAAATATTTTATTATGAAAGTAGACCAAGATATATTGGATACGCATTTTTTATTTAGAAATTAAATGGATACTTTTAAGATGATAAAAAATTGAGATTTTTTGGCCGCTGTCTTAGCTAACTTCGAATTTGATTTCTAATCTTTTTGTTACTGGGAAACCCAAAGAAATTTGAAAACTCTAGTAGAAAATTTGGAATATCTTTATACCCGGGCTTTTCTCAAGCAATGTTCAGTTTTTCTACCTGCCAAAACAAGGTCCTCTTTCTCTAAAGACGAAAAGGTTAAAAATTATGTGCGAAAACGTTAGGACAACAGACAAAAAACCCTTTACTGGTAATTTTGAAAGAAGATCAAAAAACAATTACCTATTGGGTATTTTATTTCTTTTATATATATTTTTAAAAATATAAAACACCTTATAAAAGGTGTTTTAGTGATATTGCAATCTGATCAAAGAAAAGATCAAGGGGCAATTATTTTCAAACCTGAATTAAATACTATAAAAAAACATAAAACTAAGGGCTCACTCACTAGCATTCCTTATATTCTAAAAGCGTAATTGAGGGGTACAATGCAATAAGTGGACAAGTCCATTTTTAATGATAATTGAGACATCTATCAAGACATGTCCATCTGGCAATTGTACATCATCCTGTTTCAAAACTGTACGCTTTTCGCCAGTAGTAATACACTTATAAAGATATTGGCATTTTTTTGGTTTTGGTATCACGCTATTTTAGGTCAAAATTGTAAAATGACTAATGGCACATCTACTGTAGTAAATACAGATAGGATAAAGAATATGTATTTTTGTTGTTTCAATAATAAAATAAACAATTAAAAGTATTTGGAGATTTTTATTATTTTGGATTACTTTTTTTTGCTGATTACTTGGCATAAAGTGGACATGTCCAAAATATTTTAATATTATTTGTAGAAGTACCTGATACGAAAATATATTCAAACAATATGTTAATATAACATTCTAACACCAGTCATCATTATACATGTGGAAAAAATTAGTTTTTCTCAATATTTCACGCCATAAAACGTTATTTGTCTCTCCTGTAAAATTGGTAAAAGTGGACATGTCCACTTATTGCATTGACCCCCTCAATTACACTAATATTATCGTGTATCACTGCCGCACTATGATCTGATTTTCACTATCACTTCACCAACTCGTAAGGCGTTTTCCTCTTGAGTTTTCTAACCAAGTTTGTATTGTCGAGAAGCTGGAGTGCCTCGACATTAACGTGTTGAAGAAGTCATTCGTGACTTCTGGCAAACTTTTCGATGGTCTGGTTAACGGTGTCAATTTCCAGGTGCCTGTGGAGGTCACTGTTTTTGAAGTACCAAGGAGTGTTGACAATATTCCTTACCAGAGAAGGTCACGATATGTTGTCGCTAGAATCTGATCAAGGCTGTATTTATTGCATCAAAAATATTTTTTAAATTTAAACATCGACACAGAATAAGCATGTTCTGGCTTAGTTCTAAAAACTCTGTCTGAGATGTACGACTTAAGTAGTTGCGTATATTGCCTATTTCTACCCTCGTGCCATACTTTATCAAAAGCCTGCGCCACATCAAGGAAGATGGTGGAGCAAACTTTTCTTTCTTCTAATGATTTTTTAGTTATGTCGAGTGGTTTTCTCTAAAGCCAAATTGATGAGATGGAATTAGATTTTTCTGTTCTATAACGGGTTTCAACCTTTTAAGTAGTAATTTTTCGAATAGTTTCGAAATTACAGGGAGTATGAGAGATCTATAGGATGTAACCTCATTTGACGGTTTTCCAGGTTTAAGAATTATCGTCACCTCAGCCACCTTTCATATCTTGGGTACATTTCGGTCTGAATTAGGCATTGATAAGGTAAGTCAGTTTAACTGTGACATCACATTCATGATTTTGTGCTTAAATGGTAATCAAAAGAGATTTAGAAACAAAATTATATGCAAATAAAACTTACTTATCTTTAAAAAAAACTTGATTGTTAAAGAAATGACAACCTTTCTTTGCAATAATTATTTGACAAAGAATTAATTATCTCTGTTCCAGATTTAGATTATGCTGACATCAAAGGTTACTTATACATTTATTTAGAAAAAAGCATTTCGGCAGAATAAAAATATTATCATTTATTTCTTAAGTGTCTTTACGTATAACAATGTAAATATTAAAAGAACGTCAATTTTTTATCACCTGATGTACGCTTGAACATTTGAAACATACGTTAAGAGATTATTTACGTTGGCAACGAACAATTCAAACAATTTATTAAATTAATTGCGGCAACAAATGATCTAAAATAAACAGCTTTTAACACGTAGAGCGTGAATTTCTTTTATACGATTTACAGCGCTGTCCAATTTTTTGTTGTTGGATCTATTTTGGAATTAAAGTAGACTAAACAATGGATCTAATACGATAACGGGATTGCATTTGACAAAACTAAACACCCACTCGAATGTTCAGCTACGTTTGTGTAGGTATTGTTAAGGAGTTTCGTTTGAAGTAATAAATGCAATACTGGATGTGTTTTATTTTAAATATACGAAACAAACGCTTTTGCAACAGTATTATTTTTCGTCTTGCGATTTTTATACAGGGTGATTGATTGGGACCGGACATTAAAAATATATAAAGAATGAAAAAAAATATTAATCTGAAATTTTGGTTCTGACCATAATGACATATGGTCTATTTAATAAAAATACATATTTTCAAGATGGCTACACATCCGGATATACCGGAAGTTGACGTCTACTTTCTTATTTCAAATACATTGGTCTATTTTTTATTGCATTTTTGGATTTAACACGTTATTTTAGAGGGACTTTTGATAGCATTCTCTATACCTAAGTGCAGTCGTTTTTTAGATTTTTTGACTTTATTGATTTTCATAGTGATGCTTAATATTTCTTCCACCGCCATTTTTAAAGCGAAAACGCTCAAATTTAGACTATGCATAAAAGAAGCCTTGGAGTTCATCCTGCAATTTTTGCAGTCAATCCATTACATACAGGTTATTCAAAGTTTAATTTTCTTTTAATACAACTTCAGACCACTAAAACTCGTTTTCTTCAAATACAATGCCCAAATTATTTTTTCACATTCAAATGCAAAATTAATTTCTGCATCAATCTGTATCAGCATTTCCTATACCTATCTGCAATAATTTTCGAGTTATTAAGGATTTTTGAAAAAGTTAAGAGAAAATCGTAACATTTTTAAATAACAACAGTTATTAATATTGGCATAATTTGCCATTTCCAAGGCTTGCTATTTAAAAATGTTACGATTTTCTCTTAACTTTTTCAAAAATTCTAACTCAAAAATTATTGTAGATAAGTATAGGAAATGCTAATACAGATTGATGCAGAGATTAATTTTACATTAGAAAATGAAAAACAAAAAATGGGCCATATTATTTGAAAATAACGAGTTTTATTGGTCTGAAGGTGTGTTAAAAGAAAATTAAATTTTGGACACCCTGTAAGTAATGCATCGATTGCAAATCCAAAGTTTATTCTATGCAGTCTCAATTTAAGTTTTTTCTCTTCAAAAATGGCGGCGGTAGATAATATTAAGCATCACGATGAAAATCAATATATTTTTTAAAAAGTCCATAAATCTAAAAAACTACTGCACTTAGATATAGGAAATGCTATCAAGAGTCCCTCTAAAATAACGCGTTAAATCCAAAAATACAATAAAAAATGGACCAATGTGTTTGAAATAAAACAGTAGACGTCAACTTTTGGTATTTCCGGAAGTGTCGCCATCTTGAAAATATTTTCATTAAACCGATCATATGCCATTATGGTCATAACCAAAATTTCAGATCAATACCCTTTTTGATTTTTCATATATTTTTAATGCCCGGTCTCAATCAATCACCCTGTATATAGTGTGCCAAGAACTTACTTTGGAATTTAAATAATTATTAAGTCGCTCTAAGAAATATTCTTATGTAATCTTACATTTATTTATTTTATTAATTAACCAATTTTAAATCAACGAAGGAGTTTTAAAATTAAATCACACTGTATATACGTTTTTGAAGTGTGGTCTGGTGTAACCCATTATAAAGTGTCTATAAATTAAATATTTAATTTTTCAATTTACATAGAAATGGAAAAGTTTAACGATCGCGCTAGAAAATCGAATTTGAACTAAAGGTTTTGTGTCTATAGCAAGGTTATCAAAAGCTGTACTCTGAATGAATTTTTATAGACAACAAACCTAAATTATTCCACTTTAATACTAAAACTGTGTGGGTGTTGAAACTTGTAAGCAATTAAATTAAACCAGGTGGCGAGAAATTGGTAATTAGCTATGATATGGTGGGTGTTAATGAAGCTAAGATATGAAATTGTTAGGAGTTTTAATATTGTAAACCGTCTCTTCATCAATTGCAGTCTTATTAAAAAATCTTTCGAAAAAAGGTAAGCAAACATTTATTATGCCGTGTCAGGCAATTGCAATTACAATAAAAACAACAAACAATTATTACCAAGTTCAAACATTACATGGTCCTTCGATCCGGATATCAATCAAAGACCATTAAAATATTTTAAGACCGGCAAGGTTTAATTTTCAACTTTTAAAGGAACTTGGGTTTTAAATTAATAGTAAAAGCTATGGCAAATTGCTATTATCTGAAGCAGTAGCTTCATTTTTATTCACGCATAACCCATATAAGACGAAAAGAGCTAAAATTTGCATGTTTTTACCTAAAACCAACAACTTTACGATGAAACATTTAACAATTTTGAGTTAGTAATATCACAGAATAGGATTTAAGGGAGGTCTGCTAGCTTGGAACTTAAGGTGAAGACCCGCTTATTACAAAACATTTAAACTTCAAAGGCGTATATTACAGAATTGGGATTTATGCCGTAGCGACTACTTAAAGTGACTGTAACTAGAACAAGTTTTCGGAAATCCTAAGCTGTATGAATCTTGCACGCCTCTAGGTGCCGTAATTCTCTTTCTTCCTACGCTAACAAACTCACGCAACATATCTGATGAAAAGTTTTAAGGTGTTGAATTAATGGCGTGATAATAGGAGCTTTATATTATTTTGCTCGTTTATTTGCATACTTCTTAAATGGCTTAGTCAAAGACATCAGTTTTTGTCCAAAATTAATCTACTTCTTCTAAATCGGGTGCCTCGGTGTCGAGGTATTTTTCCTAGTTCTTGATTATATTTCTCCATTTTTGTCTATCAGTGGCTAACTGTGGCACATCTCCCCAGCTGACTCCTTTTTCTCCTAGTCTGTGTCTACCTTTGTTTTCCCACTTTGTTCTTGGTCTTCCTCTGCTTCTTTTTCCCACAAACTTCGTTTTTCATCCCATTTTTGCGTACCTGCTTTCTGGCATGGGTAGTAGATGTCCCAGCCATCTTAATTGGTTTGTCTCCATCTTTGTTTTATGTATTTTACTTCTAGGTTTCTTTCGATTTTATCGTTGCTTATCTTATCAATTAGTCTACATCCTTCTACTTTTCCCAAAAACCTAATCTTCTGCGTCTGTATCCTTTGTTTTTGCTTTCTTGTAAGTGCAAAAGTTTCTGGACTGTAAGTAACAATTAGTAGATACGTATTCTGCATTAAATACTCGGTTTTATTTTCTTTTAAGATAATCTACTTCTATGATACTTGCTTATCATATATTTTATTGTAGATAAAAAAAAACATATGATAGAGAATTGCCTGTGATTTACAGAAATAAAGGGTTATTGGGGTTTCCTCTTAAAATAAAAAAGTTGTATGGAACCGTATGCAGTATGGACCAGTTGAAGGTGGTCGCCAAAAACAATAATTCAAATAAGGCTAGCTGGGTTGGTTAGGCCACATAAGCAGAATGACAAAGGATAGTCCAACTAGAAAGCATATACAGGGTGTTTCTTAAAAATTGCAAAAAAAATGGGACGTGATTCCTTATCAAAAATTAGGGGGGGTTCTTTCATATAAAACTTTTTTTTAGACGTCTCCTTTCGGAGTTACACCCCCCTAAACGGGAGCGATAAAATTAGGTTTTTATTCTATTTCTCAAATTTGGATAAATGTAGCAGAATGATATTTGGTAGATGTTTTATACTTATTAAAAAGTCTCCCGTAGTAATATTTTCAATCATCTCCCATTTTCACAGGGGGCTGAAAAGTCCGATCCCTGCTACTTTTTTATCAGAACTTTTGGGTGGGTTAAAATTTTGCAATGCTTGAAAGCTTGACTTATTTAGAAACTTTTTTTATTCTTTAGTTTTTCTCGTAAAACCTACAGTTTTTGAGTAAAAAATTAAATAAGTACACATGAACCATCAAATTTTCCAATATAAAGATTCATTTTGGTGGTTGCCATGGTTTGTTTATGTTCATATTGCGTAGAAGTGACGGGTGTAATACATTTTGACGTTTACGCGGCAACAACGCTAAGACGCCTGTCATGGTTCGTTTAATATTGGAATATTTGCTGGTTCATCTTTATTTATTTTATTTTTTACTCAAAACCTGTAGGTTTTACGAGAAAACTAAAAAATAAAAAGTTTTTAAAAAAGCAAGCTTTAAAAAAATAAATTTTTAAATTGCAAAAATTCAACCCTCGAAAAAATTCTGATTAAAAAACCAACAGGGGTCGCACTTTTCAGCCCCCTTTAAAGGTGCAGATGATTGAAAATATTACTATGGGAAACCTTTTTAATAAGTATAAAACATCTACCTAAAATCATACTTCTACATTTATCGAAATTTGAGAAAAAAAATAAAAACCCAATTTTATCGCTCCCCTTAAGGGGGCTGTAGCGAAAGGAGACGTCTAAGAAAAAAAAATTATATAAAAGTCCCCCTTTGATTTTCGATAAGGAATCACCTCCCGAATTTTTTCGCAATATTTAAGAAACACCCTGTTTACAAGACTACAAGAAAAAAACAAAATAGGTAGGCCCAAAAAAAGCTGGCGAGAAGACGTAAGAAAACAGCAACTGAGAGAAACAATAATTGGAGGGAAATAAAAAAAATTGCACAAAAGCGTGTGAAAATCCAAAGTCAATTTAACTTATCAGTCCTAGATGGAATTAAGACTAAGAAGAAAAAGATTCAGAAATATAAATATTGCTGATTAGAACGAACTAAAGATCACAATTTTTTTTTTTTTGTTTTAAATGTTGCACACGCCGTATCAGTACGATCAGGGACAAAAAATTATATTTCGTTAACGTTACTAAACATAAAATAAAATATGGTACATTTGGTGTATTTTATTAAGCTTTAAAACTGTGAAACACAAATTAAATCGAGCTTTCCTCACTTTTCATTCGAAATGTATAAATTTTATAGCCGTTTTAATGCCAGTAGTTATTTTAGAACAGCATTACACGTGGTTTGATTAAAACAATAGGACAAATATGAGAAAATATCACGCAACGGGGCTTATAGCTAGCAACATTCAATTTGTATAAAATTCAAATACAGATTTTACTGTGCGGCGTTTTGTATAAGGCTCGCGATATAATATAGTCATAAAATAGTTTTATTTTCCATTTTACGGTTAAATTCTGTCGGTTATCAACTAATTTTCGTTTGGTTAATTTATTTTTTAAATGCAACTTGAGTTTAATTTGCGAATTTATCTCTCTTACATTTTTTAAACAGCAATAAATATGATATACAAAATGTCCCTAGGTATCATGTACTAAAAATTATTCCTATGCGTTCGGCTTTTCTACTCGAGTGGTGATTAAAAGCATTTTAAAAATTAACATGTTAAATACCTATTAATTATTTTTAGTCAAAAAACTAATAAGAACACCTGTTAAAATGGTTAATTATCTAAATCACTGTTAATGAATATCAATAACGGTCAAAAATTTCAACTGTATTCGATGCTAAAAAAATTTAATATCAAAAAATTACTTACTTTTATTCCTTTACAACCTTGTCCCATTTTTTTATTAAAAGCTTTTTTGATAGACTTACCTGAAACAATAAAACAAAGATATATTATTATATGTAAAAAAAACCTGGTACATGAAAAATTGGCAGGATAATTATTCTAAAAATATTAATTAATGTCACCCAACAAGTGTTGTGGCACATTGATATTAAATGATTTACATTTTTCGTATGAAATACCATCAATTTAAACAAAAAATATTACGCCAAAATATTTAAAACTTGTTTTAAGTGGATAAAAGGAATATTTTGTTGTAACATTTAATTATATAGAATTTTATTCCATTTATCATATCAGTGATGCACTGGTTTAATAGCAAAAGGCAGATTTGAAATTATGAAATTACAAACCGAAGTAAACTTTAATTTGTTAAGTTGATTATATTAGTTCTGATCCAACCAATGGTTTAGCAAAAGGCGTGGCTAGACCTTTCAGCTAGCCCAAAAAATGTAAAAAATACAAAGCTTTTCCTTTTCAAACAATTGAAAAATAAAAGATTCTGCTTTTGTCTAGGTCAGTATGTCGAAAACAAATGTTTTACCCAGCTTTGGTACAAAAATTGTATGTGCAGTACATTTTCAGATTGCATACCTAAACCTGAGCAAAAACTTAAAATCGAAGAATTGCTCAGCAAAATTTGAGTTGGAAGAGTCCAGATATTTATTTTTATTTTTTGAAAAGGAGATTTAACTTTTTACTGAAATTTTACCACTTAGAAGGTTTTACAGAGGCTGTTCATGACCAAAAAATTAGTCAGTCCAATCTTTCAAAGAATTGTTAACAGACAATTAATTGTTTTCTGATACTTCCACACAATAAACATAATTGAGGAAACTTAGAACAATTCGTGTTTAAAAAATGATGAGAGCAAATAACTTTTACTGAATTGTCATGTGGCCCAGAGGGTGCAAACCATAATGAACATTTTGAAATTTCCCATATATATTTGACCATTTCAATGGATTTGGAAAAATCAACGATTATTGGTTTATGCAGGACAGTGCTCGTCCTCATCGAACTGGTGAAGTTTCCGAATTATCGTCAGAACAAATCATTGGATTTGGATACAGAAAGTTACACTGGTGTTAAAATAGACTGGCGTCAATCTTCGCCAGATTGAAACCCCTGCGACTATTACCCATGAGAAAATTTGAAACACAACATTTATCGCAAAGCCCCGAGCACAAAAAAAAATTGAAACAGGCCATCAGAAATTAGAATTAAAAAATCAAGCCGGATGTCCTTAGTACAGTGTTTCTAGGCTCTGATTTCTCTCCTGAGACAACCTGTGGGGACACAGGAGATGCATATTGAAAATAATTTAATTATTCTTCTTTATATTTTCTATAATGACTTATTTTTTATACATTTTAATAAAAATCTAGCGTTCCATACCCCCTGGGCCACCCAGTACCTACCCTTCTATGATTTTTATTATTAAGACATAAAACAAAGTATTTTGCCTTCAACGAAGAACTTAAAAATTATACGAACAGAAAAATTTTCTAGGCTAACCTAAAGAATTTTTTTTACATGAATCGTAGAAGATAATACGTACGTAAGAGCAGAAAGGTATTACCTAAAAAAATTAAACGTTCTTCTTATCTTCTTTGATAGCTATATTCATAACCAATTAATAAAACTATCTTAATTGATAACATTTAACAACGGAAAGCTACTACCCCAAGAACTATAAAGACTCAATTGTTCTCATACAGATTTAAATACCTGGAAACATACGATCGTTAAACTAGGTATTCACAGCGCCCCAGGATAATCGCGGTAATTAAACAAGTCACCGATTTAGCTTCTTCGTTTATGATATTAATTAATGAACCCGAGAGCTTTGATTGTCGATCTCGCGACAAAATGACGAGCACGTACTAAAACAATTGATATCTGCTAACTTATTGGATTGGTAACGGCGGGATAAGGCCGCATGCCGTGAGACGATAATAAAAAGAGAAATACACAAAAGAACTGCACATTCACTCGATTCTAGAATTGATTGCTAGAAAATGGTGCAAAAAAATTCATTAAAAGTAGAAATAAATCGTTTGAAAATATATGACACTAGAAAAAAGGTATTCCAAAGTGCATTGAAGATTGGTCATAGCTTTTTTATTTTCAAGTATTACTACGGTTTTTGATAAGTGGATAAGTTAAATTTTATATACAATTTTTTATGGAGATTTGTACAGTTTAGATTTAAAGCAAACTTGTACCTTTTTAACGAAATTTATAGTAGTGCATTACATTTTTTTAACCCTTATGTCAATAATCGGGTTTCCAAGTATCCACTTAAGCACTTTTGGTGAAATTTTTTAATGTTTTAGTGATTTCTTTTTTAAAACATCCCAAATCGTCGCGATTTTACCCTTTTTATTAGTATAAAATAGGCTTTGATGTAGTTTTCCCGTCCTGGAACCAAAAAAATGTTTACATCAAAGTTCACGTAGTCATTATCAATAACTGAGTACATATCTGTAGAAAAATAAGATTTATAAGCAATTATTTATTAAACAGTGTAATATACAGGGTGATTAAAATTTGAGTTTAAACATGGGGATCTCGCTTATTATAATAGCTAGAGTACAGGTTTACATTTGCAAAGTTGCTAAATTTTGTGCTTATTAATAATCTAAAGAGAAATTGAAAATATCTCAAACGGCATACGAGAAAATCAAAAAAATCCGGAAAATACGATTTTTGAAAATCGTCTGTAAGTAATCCTTTGGAGTATGAAACATTTGAAATGTGTAAAAACATAGCTTAAGCTACTTTTTAAGCCGAATCGGATGTTGGTCACAATTTATTTCTAGGTCGATTCGTTTTTGTTTTATGATAACTGATAACCAACTTTATTTTTCCGATGGGCTCAATTTATGCTATTTACATAATCAAATAGCATTTATTTTTCTGAATTCATTGATGTATCAGACATGGTATTTTACTACTTTATTCATTTGTCAAATTAAAAGAAAAATGTTTTAAAGAATAACCATTATAAATCAGGTAGGCCGGTCATTGTGGTTTGTGTGGTTTCGATGACAACCAATCATCAAGCTAAAAGTTTTAAAAGCCTATTACTTGTCATCGTAATAAATTAGTAAAAATGAACTTTAATAACGAAGAAGAACGCGATATGCTCCGAATTTTTTATTCATTAAATAGTCTGTTTAGCAAAAGCCCCATATTTACCTATGTGTGCGAGGATTGCTTCTTCCTGGATATGGTTCTGCATATCGTTGACTTGACAATGTAGAATTCCAATACAATGAACAAAAAGTTCGAAGCATATCGCGTTTTTCTTCATTATTAAAGTTCATTTTTACGAATTCATTAATGTGACAAGCAGTAGGTTTTTGAAACTTTTAGTTTGTCGATTGGTTGTCATGAAAACAACATAAACTACAACGACCGACCCACCTGATTTATAGTGGTTACTGTTTAAAACCATTTTTTTTAATTTGGCAGTGAATAAAGAACTAAAATACCATATGTGATACATCGTTGAATTCAGAAAAACAAATGCTATTTGATTAGGTAAATAGCAAAAATTGCGCCCATAAGAAAAAATAAAGTTTGGTTATCATAAAACAAAAACGAATCGATCTAGGAAAATTTGTGAGCACCATCCGATTCGGGTTAAAAGTTGCTTGGGCAAAGTTTTTACACATTTTATATATTTCATACTCCAAAGAGGTTATAGACGATTTTCAAAAATCGTATTTTCCAGATTTTCCTGATTTTCTCAGATGTCGTTTGATATATTTTCAATTTCTCTTTGGATTATTAATAAGCACAAAATTTAGCAACTTGGCCAAATTTAAACCTATACTGGTCTAGCTATTAAAATAAGCGAGATCCCCATGCTTCAACTCGAATTTCAATAACCCTGTATAATTACAGAAATGAAAAAAAACTGATGTCTATATTAGGAAAAGCAATACTATTTATTTATTAAGGCACATTTTGTAATTGTTATGGCATGCTCGTCGCATACAAGTTTTTCGCATGCCATGCAAGATTTTTTAGTTTTTCTGCGCTTTTTTATTGCTGCTCTGTAGCACAAGTGACAAACATGAACGAACCAGTAAGAATAACAACTATAAGTCTAAAGGTTTTTTTATAAACTTCTGATTTGGAGGCTTTGTTACAACTACGTAAAAATCTTTTACATGTAATTTTACAGAAAATAGTAGAAAATTATTCTTTTGCGATTGTCTAAAATCAAAAGTAATTTGTAACAACACAAATGTTTAGCAGATGTTTAAAATATAACAAACATGGGCAAATTTTAACAATAGGGTGTTGAGCTAGCTAGATGGTCGTTTTAAACTTATTTAAATATGTATATCAGATTAGTTTATTACCTCATTCAAAATGAAATAAAATATTTCGTATGTTTGTTATAGGTTTTAGAATTTGAAATTTAAAACTTAATGATTTGGCGAATCTGTCATTGTGTTTACAAAGCTTATAACGTAAGCTTATTATAAAAATTTTGTAGGTGGGTACCCGGGTACCGGTCATTGAACAACGTTGTGAAATTCGGTTAACGACATAAGGGTTAAAAAGCATTTTTACTGAATGTCCAAAAATATACAGTTACGTATGTGTTGCAAAAACACTAAAAATATTGCTGTTGTGACAATTTCATGGTCAAAGAATGCCAAGAGTTGAAAAACATCCGAATAAATAAAACAAATACGAACGTTTTTGTGATAATACTGTTGTTTTCTCAGTAATTTTATCAAGTCAAAAGATGACATGTACGCAAAATTTGAACATTATTAGACCATTATAAAATATAGGAATGAATTCTCTCGACACCAGAGTTAAACTGTTAACTCGTGGTTCTTTAATTTTTGTAGGTTCTGCAGTTTTTGATTGTCCGCCGACTTTTATCAACATATAAAACTTTCGATTATTATTTCTTAGGATTAATATCTACAATAACATAACGAGTGATGTGACAACAAAAGAGAAGCGTGGGTTAGACAAAAATAATAATTTTATTTTCTACCCTGACGAGAATAGATCAAGGCACCTACGAAATTCCTGCAAACTACGTGACATTTTTTTCCGTAAGATACAATGTTCAAAATTTTCATATTTTTCTAACCGTGACTCAACGAAAGCCTAACTTTAGACAGGTTAAAAATTGTGGTTAACAACTCACGATTGAATAAATACTGCATGGCTTTAGACTAGGTATTTAATCGATTTTTAATCGAAAAATTTTAGAAAGTACTTGTTAAAAAGTGGTTTACATTAGGGCACAAGTTAATAGAATCACAACCCAATGTCTTTTCTGGATTTGTGGTCAAATAAATTCAGGTTTACGAAATCTACAAACGTTCGCTTAACGTAATCAATTCGAATAAAAAGGAAAAAGCTTTTTTAAAGGCTAAAAAGACCCTTCCTCTCATTATTTATTCACTTAAATTTGTATTAGGTCTTATTAAGGCGATGGAAAACTAAAAGTTACCAAAGCAATGTCATTATATTACAAAAACTGTGTTTCTGCTGAACTCAGCGTGACCGTTTCATTTTAAACCTCTTACAATACAGTTAAAAGAAAAATTTTGTAATATCTTCAGCTTTACAACTAAGACCAGGAGCTCAATGAAACAAAGTTGGTGTTTTACTCTAACGATCTTCATCGTCGTTAGGTCATCATTAGAGCAAGCGTTTGACCTCAATAGTTCGTTACCCCATATAGCAAGCAACTAGTAGCGAAGCATCCATGCATTATACACATATCGAACAACGTAGCTTAATGCATAACAGATAAAGATCTAAGGTGCATGTGACTCAATAAACAGACTGAGTTTACATGTGCAAACTCCCAAACGCGTTAAAAATTCTGTCAATGTTCTCGGGTCGTTAGACATACTCTCAAATGATATTATATAACATATAAAAAACACAGGGCCGTTTTCACTTGCGTTAATTTAATTTTTTATCAAGAGCTTGTTCTACGAAAATTCTGCACGTAAAACGTAATGCGTTTTAGGCGGTTTTAGGAAATATATTAAAACAATCGACGATGTGCCGATAAATATAATTCATGCTCCATTTGATTTGATGTTTCACGCTATTGCTGTATTCGCAACTTTAAAACACTTGTATTACACATTACAAAAGGAATATGGCGACTCTTAAAGGCTTACACAGTAAAATTTGTCGCGTGTAATGGTACACGCATGTCGTTACTAGCCATATGGCCTAATTTTACCTAAAAAAAAATGAGCTCCGTGGGTCTTAATTTACAATATGGTTTCGTTCTTTGGAAAATCTTCCAACATTGACAATTGGGAAGATTAAATTTCGTCTCATTTTCACAGTAAATTAGAAATTATTTCGATTTTCGCATGTCGTTACAAGCCTCACAAAAAAAAAATGAGCTTCGTAGGTCTTAATTTTTAATTTACAAATATGGTTTCGTTCTTGGAAAATCTTTCAACATTGAGAATTGGAAAGATTTAATTTCGTCTCATTTTCACAGTAAATTAGAAATTATTTCGATTTAATACCGTGCATAGCTCGATTATTTGAAGAAGCAGAACGCACAACGGAGGCACAGCCTTTATTTTGCCCGGAAGTGGCACAATTTTTCGGAATTATGTTGATACAGGGCGTCCTAGCACTGCACATCAATTAGCCGCCATTTCTCAAATATATTTATTTGAGTCTTATGTTATATGTACAGGGTGAGTCACGACGGACGCGTTGGAGTTTTATGGCGAAACGGTTTATATTTTCCAATTTCTGTCGCTGTTAGATTATGTAAGTCAATAAGGGCTACATTTTAAAAATATTTTCAAATATACAGGGTGCTCCATAAAAGAGTGCCATATCAAAGTTATACTTTTTCTTATGGAACACCCTGTATATTTTTACATTTTTTGATTTTTCTTTAAATTTAATTCAAAAAATGTAAAAGGTTATATGGGTCTAAAGTAAACCGTTCTCGTGAAAATTGCATTTTCATGAAAATACAGTATTTTCAAAAATTTTCAACATTTGAAAACTTTGACAAGTCTGAAGAAATTCGCTTGGAAAAAAGACTGACAATAGATTATGTAACACTTTGCACCACCTACATTTTTAAAATATTATACAGGGCGTTTTTTACGCTTGGTCAAACTTGTGAAACTTTAAACATCGATAACTCATTTTTTTTAAATACAACACCCTATATTTTTTTACACCGTCTTATAGAAAATTTAATTCTCTTTCGAAAACATTAAGGCTGTTTTTCACCTAAGATTGATATTTTCCGAGATATCGCGATTTTATTGTTAATTATTAGGGCAAAGTAATATTTTTAAGTAGGCTATGAAGGTAGACAGCGGTAATTTGAAACAATTGAAAGAAAAAACAAGAAACTTATAATTTTGTCGTTTGCCTACACGTTTTTGACATTTTTTTATAAAAAAGTTGTAGATTTACCATTTTTACGTTTAAATATAGGTTTCTCATCAGGACCACAATATTTTTCATATAATTGAGTTTGATCGTTTGCCAAGTCCTAAAAACCGATTGATAATGTATTAGGTACGAGAACGGAACGCTGATTTAAAAAAAAAAGTAATGCTGACTTGTCTAATTTTACATTTAAAAAAAAAAAACAAGGTTGGTACTGTTTTCGGTAGAGTGACGTAGTATCGTATCGTAAACAGACAAAAAATGGTTTATAGGATTTAGTAATTATCTTATAACACTGGTCCAATAAATGAATGCATAAATAATTTTAAAAATCTCTATTTAAACGTAAGTATGGTAAAACTACAACTTCTATAAAAATATGTCAAAAGTGTGTAGGCAAACGACAAAATTATAAGTTCTTGTTTTTTCTTTCAATTGTTTCAAATTACCGCTGTCTACCTTCATAGCCTACTTAAAAATATTACTTTGCCCTAATAATTAACAATAAAATCACGATATCTCGGAAAATATCAATCTTAGGTGAAAAACAGCCTTAATGTTTTCGAAAGAGAATTAAATTTTCTATAAGACGATGTAAAAAAATATAGGGTGTTGTATTTAAAAAAAATGAGTTATCGATGTTTAAAGTTTCACAAGTTTGACCAAGCGTAAAAAACGCCCTGTATAATATTTTAAAAATGTACGTGGTGCAAAGTGTTACATAATCTATTGTCAGTCTTTTCTCCAAGCGAATTTCTTCAGACTTGTCAAAGTTTTCAAATGTTGAAAATTTTGAAAATACTGTATTTTCATGAAAATGCAATTTTCACGAGAACGGTTTACTTTAGACCCATATAACCTTTTACATTTTTTGAATTAAATTTAAAGAAAAATCAAAAAATGTAAAAATATACAGGGTGTTCCATAAGAAAAAGTATAACTTTGATATGGCACTCTTTTATGGAGCACCCTGTATATTTGAAAATATTTTTAAAATGTAGCCCTTATTGACTTACATAATCTAACAGCGACAGAAATTGGAAAATATAAACCGTTTCGCCATAAAACTCCGACGCGTCCGTCGTGACTCACCCTGTATATTGTGGTTATTTTACAATACTGGATACGTCTTCTTGCAAATAAGAGAAACTGAGCCACGTTAAGATAATATATTAGTATACTATGATATTGGAGTATTTTATTCGATTCTAATTCCTCCTTTGTGATTGAGTGAGCAAAACGGGGCACTACGCCCCTACGCTCTGTGTGTATGCCTTCCAAAAAAACACCCATCAGAGTTAGCAAAATGTAGGTCTAATCCCCCAAATCGTTCCATTACTCCCTTAACCCTTTCGTCCCGAGTGGTACACATATGTACCACACATGTTTTAAAACACCTGAAAGCCAAATTAAACGTTTTAGAGATGCGAGAATTGTACCATACCGCGTTATTTAGACTTGCAGTTATGTGTCTCGATGTAAATATACTGCAGATTTTGACAAAAAAATAATACTTGCAGGTTTTATTACGTTATTTGGTACCTGATGGTACACATACGTACCACACTAAAACCCTGTTTGGTACATATGTGTACCAACAGGGTTTTTTTAGTGTACCAACAGGGTTTTAGTGTGGTACGTATGTGTACCAAATAACGTAAAAAAAAAAAGTATGGTACACAGACGCAACAAATAATTTCATTTTTAGTCGCGAAATACTATAAGTTGACACTAAACTGACAAAATTATATCCAATTTTTGATCCAAAAGACATTATTTATATTCAGGATCTCTCTATGTTGACTGGTCGAGGCATTACTACGTTCTACGCCGCGCAAAATACCTGCTGCTAGAAAAACCGGGCTTTACTTAATTTTACCGTTTTCCTTTAGAGGGGTGTAACTCCAAAAAAAAGGCGTTTTAGGGAAAACATTTATATAAAAGGCCCTCCTTAATTTATGATAAGGAATTGCCTTCCTAAATTATTTTCATTATTTACGATATTTATAATGTTGTGTTATGTTATCTTATCAGAAACAATATTTAGTATTACTTTTGGTAATAAAAATATATTATCGTTTTTCATGTAAGTAAATTCAGAATCATCATAAAATGTGTTTTTAAGTTTTTGCGGGCAATGTTTGAAGCCCCCACTTCTAAGCTAAGCTAAAGGTACTGTCCTACTTTAAGCTTTTTAAAACCTGGTAACCCTAACTGAGACGTTAAATACCCCATTCCGTCCCACATTCCCCTAAATCAAATATGACAGAAGTTTCAACACGACCCAAGGTTGGGCAATGTTTAAGTTTTGCAAAAAGCTATTGTTAATATATCAAAATCTAATAAATTTGCCTACGTAGTAGTCAAAATCTTCAATTTTTGTTGTCATATTGCAAGAAATATTATGAGTTACACAATATTACTGCTTTAATTGCACTTTTAAAAAGCATAAAAATATTCTGATGCCCTTTAAACAGGGCATGAAACCGGTTTTTTAAATCGGTTAAAAAACGGTTGACCGTAAATTTTTGTCCGTATTAGTGATTTTTAACCGAAACCGCTATTTTTAATGGGAAATAAAAAGGGTACCTATCTAACCTTTAACCAAAATAATTAAAAACCGGTTTTTTGACATCGTTTTTCAATAAAAATTACTAAAAAAATACAACATCTGTATTAAATGCGATTAGTTTACCAAAAGTCATTACTGAATGCAGGGGTTTGGAGCGGAGCGCGGAGCTGTAGCGCGGAGCAGTGGAGCAATGGGTTTTTGACCGGAGCGGGAGCGGAGCCCGGAGCAAAGAATTTTGATTGCTCCACTGCTCCACTTTACTATTATAAACTGCATTTTTTTTTTTATGAATTATTCTCATGTGTATAGTATTTAATAAAATTATAAATAAACTAAATTTGATTTTTTTGAAGTAAAATTATTATAATGTAACTTTTCTGAATATTAATTTTCATTATTTTGTATTTAAATTTTGAAAAATTTGAAAGAACTTTTTTTTCTTTTTTAACTGAAGATCAATAATTTGTTTAACTTCACTTGTTTCTTAGGGTCAAATACTGTAATTTTTGGTCCATTTCCACATATCTCATAAAATTTTAGCTTTGTTTTTAAAAACAAATTTTTAAATAAAAAACTTAGTTTATTAATATTTGGAGCGCGGAGCGGAGCGGGAGCGGAGCGGGAGCGGCTGGAGCGGAGCTGGAGCAGCCATCTTGATGCCGGAGCAGAGCTGGAGCGGAGCAACTAAAAAATTGGACTGCTCCAAACCCCTGACTGAATGCTTGATTGTACAAATATTATAAAATTGTAAATACTTCGATAATATCTTTTCATACTTTTGCATTCCTAATCTAAATAATGTCAAAAACCGGTTTATACATTAAATCGGTTTTTTACAGAAAACCGTTTTTTTTACGAAAAAACCGGTTTTTAAACAAAAAAATATTTTGAAGTCTTACTCAAGTCTAAATGAAAACTAAACTAAAGCAAGGCATAAAAGGTTTCTGCGCCACAAAAATATTGTTAAGTAGCATGTAACATACAATTTTACATATTAAAAGTCCATTAAAACCTTTTGTTATAATGTTATAAAACAAATTAATGTAAGTTCATCATTTTTCAGAACTTAATCAAAACTTTTATCAATCGCGCAGTATTATCTTAAAAATACATTTTCATTACACACAATCATCTACTTTTGTGTAATAAAACTGTCTATCATTTCATACTATTACCAAAACAGTTCTGATAATCTTTTTGATAAACATTTTCTTGTGGTTTACATCGGCTCGCCTTGTATCCACTTTTCGATAATAACTTGCATTCAGACAGCTTAAACAACAAAGTGTGAAGATCTGATTACATTGTTTCCTCAAAGCAGTATGTAGGCGTTGGTCCAAGTTTTCAGAATTGTTAAAACATCTACTTAGGGAAGCTTTAGGCAGTCAAGTAGTTTAAAGTCCACAGATTATAATGAACACACAATAAAAGTTAACGATGCTCCCAGTTAATTAATAAACAAGAAATTAGAGAACCATGAACGAACGATTATAAACGAAAAGTTTAATTAAAAGTTGCACGAACAACATTGGAAATGCAAAATAAAAGCTTAATATTTTCTCTTTGATAATTACAAAGAGAATAGCCACATTTAATATCCACTGGTAGGTAATTGTCTTGTTTAACCTCTTAAGCGCCGCGCTTGGCAAAGCAAAGTGCGCTCCTAGGCGGGGGGGGACTGATTTTTAACGTGTGCGTATATTACGTCACGTCCATAATCTAAACAGATACATACGTCATGGCCATGGCCATTGCATAGAAGAAATATTATGAATTATTATTTATTATTTGAAGCAAACTTATTACAGTAATAATAATAAAAAAATTCTTTTGTTATTAAAAATTAACGTAATACAGTAGTAAAAAATATTAAAATAAAAAAATTTTTGGTTTTATAAAATTAACACATTACGGACGTATAAAATAGTTATTTATGTATCAAGGCCAAAAAGTGTAACTTTTTCGGCCGCGTCTGGTTTGCTGGCCGAGACGTAGTCGAGGCCAGCAAACAGGCAAGGCCGAATAAGTACGTTTTGGCCGAGGTGCATATTACATTTTTTGTGCGATAGAATTAAAAACAATTTAAATTTTTAGTAATTTTCAAAATTATAGGTTAGAAACTACGTGACATTCTGTCACTGACAGATGACGGCGTATGTACTGCATTACCGGCCCTCTCCTTAGCAACGGCCGTAAAAGTTACTTTTCAGGCCGTTGCTAAGGGTAACGGCCTGAAAAGTTACTTTTTAGGCCGTTGCTAAGGATAACGCCGGTAATGCAGTACTTTATGGCTGCTAACGCGTCCGTCAAACAGCTGTTTCTAGTACGATCGCACAAAAACAATATTATAAAACATTTTTTTATTATATGAAACCATCTCATTGCAGTAATAATAATAAAAAAATTAAAAAATTCTTTTGTTGTTTAAAATAAACGCGTAAAATGTATATCACAGCAAACAGGTCGAAACAAGTTTACAAACACGACGTCTTATAGTACAGATAAACTAATGAAAACGTGCAGGCGAAAATATTCGACAAGTTCATAGAGATACACACGAATTTGTACAACGCGAATATATCCGTCATACGCGCAAACTAACCAAAATTCAGATGACGAATATATACATACGTCATAAGCGCTTAAGAGGTTAAGATTCAGTTAAAGCAATACGAGTTAAGTAGGTCTAAAAACATTACGCCAAGTTCCTCTTTACAGTTATTAAATGCATACCTATGGCAATTCGCTGTACAAAGAACTAATTTTTCGCATTATCTACTCATGTTTCTTAAATTGACTTTAGTAGGAATATTTAAATGAAATTTGTTGATTTAGAACTTTTTAACGAGTCGGACGTGTTATTGTTGGCAGAGATAGCGGCGATAAAAATTTCGTTTTACCGGGACTTATTACCATTCGTCAATGCCAAACTCGAATAAACACGGAGTGTGATGAAATAAATTATTATAAGAGGATACAATAATAAATAGTGAAATAAAAGTGTAATAGGTGTTTTGTGCGTATTATGGCACAGCGGAGGGGGAATGGTGCTGTAGGATGTAAGAACGACAAATATACGTCAGAAGATTTGAAAAAAATAGATATGCTTCCGAACATGATTAAAGAAACAATGAAAGATTTGAAAGGGAGGAAAGAAACAAAACATCTCGAGAGCGACGAGTATACGTCGGAGGATTCGAAAAGAAAAAGAGAGCAGGACATAGAAGACATATCAATAGGGAGTAAAAAGAGTAAAAAGATTTACAGGACACCTCAAAAAGAGAGAAAAGAGAAATGAGAGATATAAAAGAAATAAAACATGGCGAGAGGTCCTATCAAGAGGAACTGAAGGAACTGAAACAGAAAAATGAATTGCTGAAAAATGAAAACAAGATATTAAAAGAGAAAATGAAATCCATAAAAGAAAGAGTTAGAAGACTGGAAAAAGATAGAACCAAAAATAATATCGTTGTGACCAGGGCTTCGAACCGTAATTTTTTTCGTTACGGTTTTCATTCCGGTTCAATTAAAAAAATATATATCGGTTCGGTTCCGGTTTTCGTTCCGGAAAAAATAACGGTTTTTTTCGGTTTTTGGTTTTCGGTTCAGCTCCGAGGGATTACTTTTTATATTTTTTTTAAATGTTTTTAGGTGGTATAATAAGGTACAATAATTGGAAATAGAAGAACCTATATAACATAAATAACATATGATGATAATATAATTTATTAAATGAAACATATACGCGTCATTCAAAAAGTCTGCAACAAAGGGAAACAAATTTTATTATCGATTTCTCAGAAAATTTTATTCCTGACAAAAGTTGGTGCATAGTCTAAAACCAATTTTAAGAAGAAAAAAAGTTTAATAAAATGTCATAGGACACTAGATTTCAGCGATTTTTGAAATATTCGCAAGAGTAAAGTGCCCTTATTTTAACATACATACAAAAAAAATTTATAAGAAAAACTTATTTAGAATCTCAAAATAGAGCTAGATTTATATTTTGACGGCCGAATTCCAATTTTCATTTTTTAAGAAATTTCAACATTCAAAAAGTGTGCAACAAATGGAAAAGTTTTTTATTATCAATTTCTCAGAAAATTTTATTCTTGATAAAAGTTGGCGCATGGTCTAAAACTAATTTTAAGATGAAGAAAAGTTTAATAAAAAGTCATAGGACACTAGATTGTAACGATTTTTGAAATATTCTCTAGAGTAAAGTAGCCTTATTTTAAGATACATTTTTTTTTTTTATAAGAAACCGTTATTTCAAACATAAAAACACGGCAAAATTTAAATTTTTACAATCAAATTCCAATTTTTAATTATTAAGAAATTTTAAGCACTCATGCGAATATTCCAAAACTCGTTAAAATCTAGTGTCCTATAATTCTTTATGGAACTTCTTTTCATCTTAAAATTAGTTTTAGACCATGCACCAACTTTTATCAAAAATAAAATTTTTGGGGAAATCGATAATAAAAAACTTTTCCATTTGTTGCACATTTTTAATGTTGGAATTTCTTAAAAAGTAAAAAATTGGAATTTGACCATCAATTTTTAAATCTAGCCCTATATTGAGATTCTAAATAACTTTTTCTTATACCATTTTGGTGTATCTCTTAAAATAAGGCCACTTTACTCTTGCGAATATTTCAAAAATCTCTAAAATCTAGTGTCCTATGACCTTTTATGAATTTTTTTTCATGTTAAAATTAGTTTTAGACCATGCACCAACTTTTATATCAAATAAAATTTTCTGACAAATCAATAATAAAATTTTTTCCCATTTGTTGCGGACTTTTTGAATGACGCCTTATAAACAAAACACTCGAGTTTGTTGAACATGTACAGAACCGTAATAAACCGATTTTTTTTTCGGTTCAGTTCCGGTTTTCGTTCCGACAAAAATAACGGTTTTTTCCGGTTTCCTGTTTTCGGTTCAGTTCCGGTTCGAAGCCCTGGTTGTGACAGGCTTGGAGATAAAAACTGATAACAAAGCAGACCTTATACATGAATTGAACACCTTATTGAAAGAGGAATAGGTATAAAAGTTTAGATTAAAAACGCCGTACAGATAAAAACAAAAGCATGTAAGTTAGAACCAGTCAAACCACTAAAAAAAAAAAAAGTAATGAAAACAAGTATAAGTTAAAACAACTCCATGAAATAATTTACATATAAACAACGAAATGACAAAGGAGGAACTAGAAATTCAAAAGAAGCTAAAACAAATAACGGAAGAAGAGAGACAGAAAGGAAGATCAACGAAGAAAGGATATCAAAAGATCACAATTGACTGAAAAGAATGGAGATGAGACAGGGAGCAGAAAAAGCTGCTAAAAAATAAAACAACAACAAACCATCAACCCCCAAAAAACTGATAGTAAAGAATAACAAAAAAATTAGGTCAACGATACAGGCAATGAAAAAGGACACGAGAAAGAAAATGAATTAAAAAAAAAAGAAATAAGAAAAGATAACAAGAGGACATCGGAAATGTCACAAGCAATGGAAAAGGACATGCAAAAGGAAATAAAATGAAGAGGAAAACACAAAAAAAAAACTCAACCTAAGAAAAAACGCATAAAAAAGGAAGTGGAAGAGGATTTAAGCAAGATAGGAATTGTTAGATGGAAGGAAAAGGCCAAGAACGGTGACCTATGGCGAAGAATAGGCGAGAATATAATACTAAGCAATGGGCCTAAAGGGCCTGTGAACGCTTCATATACAGAGTGCCCATTTTGCTAACCTGTTGTATGGGTAACTTCGTTAATATTAAAGAAATAACTGCTACACTAACAAAAAGACACAACTCTTAACCCTAGAAGCCCAATCTACGTCATTTTGACGTACACTCCAACACATATTCGCGATCTCTTTCGCACGCTTGCTTAGATCGCCGTGACCATCCGAGCCAACTCGGTACATGCCCAGAGCTAACAGGAGACAGCAGTCTCGCTTTGATAAGTGCCGCCATTTTGTTGTTATCGCAATGTTACACGTCGTTATGACGTATGTTTGGGCTTTGGTAACTTTTGCACTTTTCGAATTTTCTGAATTATGTTTGACAACTGATTTATGTTTGATAAGAGTTGATTAGTTTTTCATAAAAAAATATAAATAGTTGATTTTTGTAAACAATTTGTAGTATACAGGGTGTCCCAGAATACATTTCCAGCATGGAGATTTCGCTTATTATAAGAGATACAGGTTTGTTTAAATTAGATGAATTATTCCCAAATATGAGAGGAGCTACAATCAATTTTTAAAAGGACAAAATTTCTCGTACTTCAGATGTTATAGCAAAAAATATGAAAATGTCCAATTTCTTTTTTCTCTCATAACTTTTTTGTCTTAATTATTAGAATAATTTTATTTGTACTTTCTTAAGGCACTTTTTAATGGAGAATTTGACTGTCATTTTAGATTATTTTTAACACCTACCATTTTCGAGATATTACCCCTAACTTCATTTTTTCTTATGGGCCGCAAAGTTGGCTATGGAATAGTTGAATGTGCTTTTTTTTCCTCTTTAAAATGAGATATTACTTGCGGCATTTATTTTTATAAATAAGTCACAAAATAAAGAAAAATTGTATTTACCTATCACTTATCAAGCTATCTATAATAATAAAAACAAAAAACAACTAATTATGTGTCAAATGACAGTTAACATTTGTCTGCTGTATCATTTATTAGAATTTTATAGTATTGTTGTGTAATTTGATAGTCTTTGTAGCAAATTTCTTATCATATAATTATGGGCACATTTACAACTAATTAAAAATTTTATAAGTTGAAATGCCACATTATTTATAATAGAAAGTGTGTAAAATAAATAATTCTAATTAATTATTGATTTGTTTTGGATTTTTGGTTGGTTTGTCGAAAAAACTATATAGGTACTTTTAAATTTATTTCCAAATTTTTGTAATTACGCATCCTTCGTTGCCTTTTCCCGGGATATAGCTCTAATTATATTCGCTTAGCTTCTTCACAGTTTTTATGGCAAAGAATGTAGCATCTCAACGTCAAATTAATCGCTATTTTTAAATGTTGCCATCATTATAACAATTACAACAAAGACTATCGAATTACAAAACAATAATGTGAAATTCTAATAAATGATAGCGCAGACAAACGGTAACTGTCATTTGACATTTAATCAGTTGTTTTTTGTTTTTATTTTCATAGATAACTTGATAAGTGTTGGGTAAAATACGATTTTTCTTTATTTTGTGACTTATTTATAAAAATAAATGCCGCAAGTAATATCTCATTTTAAATAGAAAAAAAAAGCACATTCAACTATTCCATAGCCAACTTCGCGGCCCATAAGAAAAAATGAAGTTAGGGGTAATATCTCGAAAATGGTAGGTGTTAAAAATAATCTAAAATAACAGTTACATTCTTCATTAAAAAGTGCCTTAAGAACGTACAAATACAATTGTTCTAACGATTAAGAAGGCTATAACATATGAAGCACGAGGAATTTTGTACTTTTAAAAATTGATTGTTGCTCCTCTCATACCAAGGAATAATTCATCTAATTTAAACAAACCTGTATCTCTTATAATAAGCGAGATCCCCATGCTGGAAATGTAATCTGGGACACCCTGTATAAGAAAAAATTACAAGGATCTCAGTTTTCGTGCCATTTTTTGTATGTTTAATTAAAGTGAATATTTCAGAGTTTAAATTAACAATATTTTTTCTAAATTTCTGTTTTTTTATTTACATAGAAAGTATTTGACATAAACCATACAAAAAACTAGTATTTGCAGTAAAGTTTATTTAGATAGAGCTCTTTTATAATTGTACGTCGTTTTGACGTATGATTGGGCTTTATAGCCTCAAAAATATGATTGGGCTTCTAGGGTTAAATGTCACATCGAAAAAAAAAAAGAACATCAACACAGGATAACTCCCACCTATTAGTAGGCAGTGAACATATAAAATGATTTTTGATTATTTAAAAAACAAACTACAAGAGAAAAGTATAACAAACCTTATATCATTGAAACAAGAAAAAAATAATCTTTTTAGTAAAGCCACGGCCAACTATGACATCCATTTAAAAAAATGGAAGTGTGTGTTATAACTCGGAAATCGAGAGTACTATGAAAATTTCGTTAACATATTTAAAATCTACGTAAAAATATCTATAAAAGCTAATTTTTACTTTTGTTCTAGCTGATATACTTACAAAATTTTTTAAGTTTGAAAAAATTGAGCTTTTTCAGTTTTTTCAAAATATTTCTAAAAGTTAATAACAGGTCAAATTTAAAAATGGCATCAGATTTCCCTTTAAATTCTGCACAAATTTGCCAATTTAAACGCTTCTGTATCTTTAATATTAACAAAGTTACCCATACAACAGGTTAGAAAAATGGGCACCCTGTATATACATATTTAAATAAAATTATTAAACTATTAAATTAATACTTTTAAACAATACTCATTTATATTATTTGTTATGATATTTGTAATTGAATTATGTAATTTAGCTCATATAGAACTCTGATTTTTTAATTATTTTTATTATTCAGAGAATAAATAATTAGAAAGTAGGTACCTACATGCAGAGCTGGGCATTACTTAAGTATTTTTGTACTTCAGTACTTATTCAAGTACTTTTCCGGTACTTAAGACTGGTACTGCAGTACATTTTAAAATTAGGTACTTAAGACTTGAATCTCAAGTACTTCGGTGAAATACTGGTACTTATTACTTGTATTAGTACTTCAGTACTACAAAAATTACTTAAGTACTTTGTAAAATACTGCAGTACAGTGCAAAGTACTTAAGTACTTTTAGTAGACACAAGTACTTTTTAAGATATTAGGTTTTATAAGATAGGAACTGTGGTTTTCAACGTGTTAAAACTTGTCTAAAGTTTTAAACACAACCCGCATTGGGGTGGATAGAATAGCTACAGTTAAAAAAGTAGTGTGTGTGTGTGTAGTAATACAGACAACAGTTTAATTAAATATTTTATTGAACTCACCCAAAAATACACTAACAATTTTTTTTGGGAAATTAGAAATTTAAAATGCTATTAAAGATATTAATACCGAATACTTAGAAGAATACTGTTTAATCATGGAACCTCTTGCAGCAACAATTGATCTATTGCAAGGAAAACAGTCAACATACTACGGGTGTATTCCGGAATATATTATAAAGTTTAGTATAACTTAAAGTCAAATTTGAAAAAGTCTAATTTAAAACAGACAACAATCATTTTAAATGCTTGTATTATCAACAGTTTACGCAATTTTTTTAAACTATTATAATTTAAATCCAGAAATAAACGACGCAATTGTTGCTACAGTGACATTACCAAACTTTAAGTTAAGATGGTTCAGTGCAATAGAAGACAATGTTAACCTAACTAGAAATGATATTCAAACGATAATAATAAATATCTAGGTACCTACATAACATTTTATTTCGTTTATGTTTCAAAAATATGTTGTATTTTGTGTGAGATGTAGATATTATATAACATTTGTTTTTTCGCAAGTACTTAGCACTTTCATTTAAAAATTAAAATTATATATTTTTTATTATGTACAACTTTTTTATTTGTTTATATAAAAATAAAATTTATATTTCGACATATTATTTTTGATTGTTTTATATGTAGGTACTATAGCAATTCATTCACTTTGTATGTGACCACGGTTAAAATAATAAACTAAACAAAAATTTTAACTTCAATCGAAATTTTACAAATGATAGTAAACAATTCTAAATTTTAATCAAAACCCACAATACAGTATAAAATTCTTATCAAATAACAATTTCTTATATATTCTTTACCATAAACAGCAATATTTTTTATTGTTGTTGCTTGTTATTAATAAATAGATATGTATATTTCAACTTTTGTTAAAAGATAGCACTTAATTCATAAAACTTTAAATACAAGTGGGTACATCTAAAGACTGTAGTTACAAAGCAAATTGTATAAGAAAATTTTATGTACCTACATATGCGTTATTACATTTTGTTTTAAATTTTTTCCTGGACACGATCGCTAGAAATAGTTATACAATAATTTAATAAATAATATCTGCAAAAAGTACTTGAAAAGTACTTGACAAATACTTAAGTACTTTTTGCAAGTACTTGTACTTAAGAATCAGTACTTTTAAAAATAGCGGTACTGGTACTTAAAATCCAAGTACTTCTCATAAGTACTTAAGACTTAAGACTTAAGTACTTTTTGGCCAGTACTTGCCCAGCTCTGCCTACATGTACCCATTGTCTGAGCCGAAGTCAAAAATATAAAAGTCACTGTAAAAAACTTAATTATAAAGCACGAAAATATGATTGTATCTTTGATTTAATAAATTGATGTAAGAAAAATTTAACAATCAAGAAAAAACACGGTTTTGTTGTTAATGTATAACCATTTTTCAGTTTGTTATTATAATACAATTGAGTAGAAAACAACAACTTATTTCCATAAGAATTTAATACTGAATAAACTTTGTTGAAAACAAGCATTACTTTGATTACATTTTCTACCAAGGTACAAAGCTAATGTTTCGTTGTGTTATTTCAGTAATTTAATAACATCCTAAATTTATGGGACGTATCAAACTTGAAAGCAAATTTGCCACAAAGATGAACAGCGCCAACATTAAAAGTAACTAAGTCACAAAACAAGTCAGTTTTAATGGAATTCTTCTCTCAAATGACTACATTTTACGTTTCATTTTCATTAGGAAACTTCCAGTAACACTTCACGAGCATATGTTTTAATTAATGTACATTTTAAATCTCAAATTTGACACAAAAAAAAAAACGATTTAATGAATAAATATAACCCCAATTTTAAGTTTGCAAGACGAGATTGGATAAAAAAATGTTTGCGGAAATAATGCTGTTGGTTTTAATGGCTATTGAAATAACCTACTAAAAGGTCATAAGTAGGGTTTGAATTATATGCATTTTCATACATTAATTTACAATAATCAAATACAACATTCCACAACAGCAAATTTGTCGCTTCAAGTCATAACTTTCTTAGCTCAGTTTTATCCAGTATTTAGGAATCAAACAGCGTTTGATTATTTTACACGAAAATCGTAAAATTCAAAGGTTTAAATTATTAATGTTAGTAACTGAAACAAATGTTTAGCATACACGCCTAGATCCAAGTCTAGATAAACACATAAGTTCTGGAATTTCCCAGTAGGCCAGTCCGCCATCCCGAGTGCCAATTGTCCAACCAATGTTCGTAATATAATTTTCTCGAAATAAACGTGGCGATAAGACTTCGTAAATTTTTTATTTTAAAAAGAAAACTCGCTAACTTTGAATGTAGGATTGAAAATTGGGGCTCAGAAAAACACAAAAAAAAATAATATTTCATTAATAAACTCGCAATGCGCTAAACGCGCCACTGTTTTGTCTTGGGAAATACAAATATTGCTACGATTTTGTAAAAAATAATGAACAGTTTTGAAACTCATTTTTCTCAATGGTTTTTCTATGTATGTTAATTTTTTAATATACAATAATCGACTTAAGAACGAAATTTTCTATCAAAATGTACTTTAAAAAGTATGCTCTATAATTTAAACAAAACAAAAGTTGACGATCGACAGACTGATATATTTCTCCCGGTAGACCGAGAAGAACCTGGACGGAAGAGATAAAAACAGCGACAGAGAAACAAGGAATCATGTGGCAGGAACTAAAACAAAAAACGCAAGAAAGAGGGAAATGGAGACAGATATGGAAAAGAAAACCCACGCAATAACTCAACTCCAACAACCCCTACACCAGAAAGGTAGAACGACCTTAGGATTATACAGGACGTGTATAAATTGGCGGAAGCGCTACACGTGACGATGTTCTTCGCAAAATTCTGTCGAAAATCTTGATACAAAAATGTTGTAGCATGCTTCCTATGGCCTCAGGAACCATTTAAAGAAAAAAAATGGCAACATTGCATACATTGATTTGTGTTTGGACATTTTTTTATCAGCAATTTTTACTTAGGTATTTACAATTTTTGTTCGAACTGAAAGCCTTTAGTTCGTAAACATGGCTGCAAACTTTTGGGTATCGTAAAACACAAACTGGAAATAATTACGAGAAAAAGAGAGATGACAGCTAATGACAATGTTGCCATATGTATTATTTTCATTCAAATCAGTGATTTACATATTTTCAACACGAAAGGAAGAACACAATATCTAGGAAAAAATACCATTCGAAATTTATTTTTATTCCAAATTGCAGCTTTTTCATTTGCAAGTATTAAGTAATAACGCTTATTAAAGAACTAAATGTCAAAACTTTGAGGACCTCTTGCAGACACAGCAAGCATGGTACAACATTTTCGTATTAAGATTTTCGACTTAGTATTTTACGAAGAACATCGCCACGTGTAGCGAATCCGCCAATTTTTACACACCCTGTATAAGTAAGTAAATAAAACGTTCTTAATCCATGTCATAAAGAATTTCCCGCGATTTACAAACCATAAGGCTTATAGGGGTTTTCTCTTAAAATAAGAAAGTTATAGGAGTGCAATGGTCATACTGAATATAACTTCTCAGAAAATTTTATTCCTTGTAAAAGTTGGTGCATGGCCTAAAACTAATTTAATATAAAAATAATTTTAATTATCAGATGACACTAGATTTTAGCGATCTTAAAAATTTTACCAAAAGTAAAATGCCCTTATACATACAAAAAGGTACAAAAAAAACCTCGAGAAAAAGTTTTTTAGAATTCAAAAATAAAACTAAAAGTAAAATATAGTTTTCTTAGAAAATTTTAATGACTATAACGTCATTAAAATTTTTCTCTCATGTACCTACTCAAATTCTAAATTCATAATGCATTTGAATTATATTGCGAATAATATTTACGAGTGGATCTATAGAAAATGCATGGAACGTTAAAATGAAACAATATAAACACAAAAAAATTTGCAGTTGATATCACTTCTGCACTGATATCACGTAAATTAGTTTTAAAAAAGTAAATGGTTTTAGTAATTTGCATTTTTATTTTTAATAAAAGAAATTGTAAAAAAAAATTAGAAACGCCAAAACAATAAACCTGATGTGTTAATAACAACGAAGCTAATTCCTTAAACGTTTTACTAACAGTAATAGAAGACCAAAAGCTTCTACTAAAACAGTAGTAATGAACAACCATAATATATGAGCCGTTTAATTTGAAAGTGGCATAAGTAACTTTTTGAGAAAAAATGAATTAAAGCTGTTTACGATTTTACTTGCAATTTCTTTTAAAATCATTACTATTTTTATCAACAAAAATTTTATTGGTTAACAGAAGTGCAAGTGCATTTATTTTGAAAACTGGTAAATGATGGATTTGATTCCCTATATACCCTTTATTCACCATAGTTTTTTTAATCAATTTAAAACAATGTGAAATGTCCTAAGACTTCATCACTCCTATTAATGACAATGATTTAATACACAAATAAAATTGTATATGAAATACGTTGTATAAATTACTTATACTATATATTAAAATGTACTAATGCAATAACTTATTACTTATGTATGTATTTTATGAATATTAATGATAATGAAAAATACCTGAATAAACTTTTAATGAAACCCATTATACAAATTACTTATTTTATGTAATTTACTCGACAATTTTCTTAAATTACTGGTCTTATCAAACATCACTTCAGTAAAACCTATCGTACGTAGTTTTTTTAAACTATTAATTTTGAAAGTGGCTTAAGTCACTTTACAGTGATGAAAAATCGCGATTTTTAACGTCAGTGCGCAATTGTGCATACTGAGAAAAATAGAAGTCAGTGAAATAACAGATATAAGGAAAAATTCTCTACAGTTAGCATAAATATTTTTATGTACATTAGAATGCAAAAGATTTAATATCTTAGAATAACATAAAAGTGAAGCCACTTTGAAAATAAACGGCTTGTATCATGAATGATCCTCAGTTTAAAATTTTAAAAGTACATTATTATTGGACCGTTTTTCATCTTAATTCTTTGAAAAATCGATAATAAAAAACTTTTCCATTTGATGCAACTTTTTGAATGAGTGTATAAGTGTTTAAAAATCGCTTATATTTTGTTGAAGAATCTATTGTCAAAATACCACAGCAGTTTCAAGACTCTCTTCTCCCCTTTACTTGCAGTCTTATTTATTTATCTATTTTGATCTGTATCTTAGGTTTTATTATAATACCAAAGAACTTTCTAATCAACCCAATATTTTACAATAGCTTCTTATCCTTATGCTTCCTAAGAAAGGGTTAGGACTAATTAGAAGTCTCCTAGATAAACTACAACTCATTCATACACATACTCCAAAGTAATTGTGTAATGAATATGAAACGGTTGCGTCACTTCTAAGCAAAACATTTGTAACAGCGAAGATATATTAGGTACGTTAATGCTCTAGGGGTATGATTAATATTACTAAATTATTCCTTAATTTCCATTCAAATGTTACTGAAGGTACGCATCATAGCCTTAATTGCCTATAAGATAGACATCTCCGGAACAAAACAATTGGCTAGAGTGTTATTATTAGAGGATAATTTTTAAATTAGGACTACAAAAATTGTAATAACTTAATTCGTTAAAAATTAAATAAGCTTTTAATGGTTATATTAATCATTAGACATAGGTATAAACATAAATATTAGGAAATTCTTTCGATTGTACCAAATATACACAAAAAACAGTAACGCCGTATTCCTGGTCGTCCGCAGGGGGAGGGGGTGGGGGTGCAAACGGGGCATTGTCCCCCTCCGGGATCGAGTAATATTTAGTACTTGTAAAAACAAATAATAACAATTAAAAAATTAAATTAAAATTTATATACCGGGTGATTCAGTTTGACTGTCGCACCCCTATGACTTTTTAATTATTGAAAAAAATAACCCCAACAAACCTTAAATTTTTGGAAACGGCGATTTACTCATGTGCATTTGTTATCTCTACGATGACGTACGTCAAATCCGCGATAGGCAACTGTTTTATTTTTCAAAATGACATATTACACATTTTTTTGTTGATTGGGATAGAGAATTTAATTCTGAATACGACCGTGTATTAAAAAGTATGCATACATAAGAAAATTTTCGAGAAAAATCAGTTCAAAATTTATTCAAATCATTGCAAACAGTCTATTTAACATAACAAAAAAACGATCAAATCTTAAAAATAATACTATAACTATCAATAAAAATGTATTAAAAATTAATTTTTAGTAAAAATAAAAAATTATTCTTTAACGTTTAACGTATTCAAGCAGTTACAGATAGAAGACAACTGTGTTTGGAAGTGGGGGGCGGTCATTTTGAATACCTACTTTAGTTTAGAGTCTAATTTTTTGTCGACTTTTATTATTTGTTGTTATTTTTATTAAAAATTAATGTTTAATACATTTCCATTGATAGTATAGTATTATTTTTAAAATTTGATCGTTTTTTGTTATGTTAAATAGACTGTTTGCTATAATTTGAATAAACTTTGAACTGATTTTTCTCGAAAATTTTCTTATGTACCTATGCATACTTTTTTAATACATGGTTGGATTCAGAATTAAATTTTGTTTCCGAATCAACAAAAACGTGTATACCATGATTTAAAAAAAAAAACAGTTGCCTATCGCGGATTTGACATACGTCATCGTGGAGATAACAAATGGACATCACTAACTAGAGAATTTTTCGCCGTTTTCAAAAATATAAGGTTTGTTGGGGTTATTTTCAATAATTAAAAAGTTATAGGGATGCGACAGTCAAACTGAATCACCCGGTATATTATTATTTGTCTCTATGCTTTGCCCCCCTTGCAAATTTTTGTGCGGACGCCCATGGCCGTATCTAATCATTCTTTGCTATAAATATTAAAAAGGCATATCGACTGGGTGAAAAGGTAAAGCATCGTGGCTCATAATACTGTGTACAAACAGCTGCCCTATGTTTTTTTGGCATTTAAAACAAAAATAACTGCATAAAACGAAGATTTTTTGCCTGATCGCTTTATCCATTGCCTTGACGCAAAAATTAATAAATTACATTATAAGCAATAAATTTCAATTACTCTATTTATAAATGTAATTTAAGATCAAAGTTGCCGCCTGGGGTTCCATACAAAGCTGTCTGTACACACTAAAGGTAATTATTAAGTTGCAAGCGTCAACCTTACCTGAAACATTATTAAACAGATGAAATTTACCGATTTAACAAAATACCACTAACGCGCCAACTGAAAATACCTGTCGGCAAACGTGATGAATGCTTGCCAGAGTTACAACATTTAATTTAGTGGAATAAATTGGCTGTATGTAGTTTGACACGTGTATTTATTATTGTTTGGGGACAGCAATAAATGATGCTGTACTTACGGAAACTCAAGACGGGCAGTTTTTGCTTAGATGAATGGATTTTATGAAACATTTCAGGGGCATTCGCTATATATTTTTTAAGTTCCTTCGCGTGAAGCTCAAAATACTAATTTAACACACAATACATAGGAAAGAAACACTCGAAGAAGCTAGTTTATAAATTTTAAAAATTTTGGTTGTACCTAATTCATAACAAAACAAAACTTAAAAGAAAAAAAATTTAATAATCATTAGCAGTACAGTAGCACCTCAATATAACGTACTCCAATTTCACAAATTTGATATTTATCGGAAGGAATTCTAAGGTTTTATGTCATTTCTACCCCAAATTATACACTGGGTCAATTTTTTTAATGCACTTTATATTGTGTAAACAAATATTGTAAACCAAATTTTAAAAAATATCTGATTTTTAATGGGATAAGTTTATTTGTGATTGCTTAACGACTAAATTACATTAAGTTAAAACAATTCTTGATGGAAGTCGTACGTCCACTGCTAAATAATTATTTTTTAAATAAAGCTGTATCGTCATTTGATAAAAATCTTGCCGTAATCAACAAATACATTTCTAAAAAAATCTGACTGCATATGGGACGAAAAGTCAACCTGTGGTCAAATGTTCCTAAGAATTGAAAAGCCTTGCATATTTTAAATAACGCATCAAATTCTATGCGACCATGTTAATAAATTCAAAGATATTGTAATTTGATAAAAAAAACGCAACTACGATTCATATAGCACCTCATATTGTCATAAAATCATGTTATATATAATATAAAATTATGGCAAAACCACTATTATCACTAGCACATTTTTAAGCTCATGAAAAATTAGGTATTAAGTACATTACTTCGGCTAAAAACAAATACAGTTGTATTCATTGACAAGAAAAAATGAACCTGACATCGTGAAGATACTACGGACACAACCTTTGAAAAAAACAGATTTTGTCAAAACGTGGTTTCGTCATGCTTTTGGAATGAATTGACTATTGCTAAAAATGCAGTATAATCCTCATGAAAGGAAAAATTAAGACCGAGTCATATTGGGATATGCTTTGGAAACAACTTTCATGCTTAGGCATGTTCTTGCCCTCTAACAGTCAATGTTAATTTTTCTAATGAAATGTGTTGTTCTAGCCTTGTGTCAACGTATACTGATACAATTTTTAATCGTGTTGTTTTTATTAGTCTACAAATTTGATTTGAAGATGGGGAGCCTTAGATATAAAAGCCCCCGAACACATAATTTAACGATAAAATGGTATGATGAAAAGCGCATTGGTCAAGTACTCGTGGACTCAGTTGTTTGTTATAGTTGTGAGTTATGAGGTAACAATGAAAACTTACAGAGAGGAATCAAAACGATTGTAATGGATTACCTACAACGGAAAATAATATCTCGCCTACAGAGAATAACCAATAACGAAATGCGAAACCGCATTGAAGCAATAGTGTTAGACAGAACATAACGGACGAATGCGATGGTTTGGGCACTTACTACGGATGCCGGATAATCGGTGGTCAAAAAAATATATTCCGAAGGATCTCACTCGAAAGAAACGAATATGAACGACCAATAAGATCGTGGAATGAAGACGTACAAGGAGCAATGGGAAACAAACAATTGGACATTTAGCGAGGCTTGGAAAAGAAGACTGGGTAGGCATCACCTAGCTGTCAATCGATTTTTTTTCACATTATATCGATGTTATACAGGGTGATTGATTGGGACCGGGCATTAAAAATATATGAAGATTGAAATAAAGTATTGATCTGAAATTTTGGTTATTACCATGATGCCATATGATCTGTTTAATGAAATTATTTTCAAGATGGCGACACTTCCGGAATTACCGGAAGTTAACGTCTACTTTCTTCTTTCAAGTACAATAGTCTATTTTTTATTGTATTTTTGGATTTAACACCTTATTTTAGAGGGACTTTTGATAGCATTCCTTATTTCTAAAAACAGTTGTTTTTTAGATTTTTGGACTTTTTTGAAAATTTTTTGATTTTCATCATGATGCTTAATTGTATCTACCGTCACCATTTTTGAAGAGAAAACGCTCAAATTTCGACTATGCACAGAAGAAACCTTGTAGTTCATCCCCGAATTTTTGCAATCGATGCATTATTTACAGGGTGCTAATTTTTTTTTTTTATATATACAACTTCACACCACTAAAACTCGTTTTGTTCAAATACAATGCCCAATTTTTTTTTTCATTTTCTAATGCAAAATTAAATTCTGCATCAATCTGTATTAGCATTTCCTATACCTATCTAAAATAATTTTCCAGTTATTAAGAATTTTTGATAAAGTTAAGAGAAATTGTAACATTTTGTAATAGTGAGCCTTGGAAATGACAACAAATGCCAATATTAATAACTGTCAACCGCTTTTATCGCGTTTGTCGGAAGTATCCATGAAAATTGAAAATCGAGAATATTCAAACACGGATATTTTGAATTTATTTTACATTCATGAACAATATCACAAGATTATTGAAAGTGCGAACGAATAGTTATGCATTATTAATGTAGTTTGGACAGCATATCATGTTATACCTAAGTCTTGCCCTGCCGATCGAAAATCCCAGGATGTTAACTTAATTATTTTGATGGAGCCCATGAAATAAAGTACAATACAGTATAATAATTACACTCTGTAAACAATCTTTTATCATAACATTTGCTTTTTTTTGTTCAACACAAGTTCGGCGCAATTGTATATTAAAATTTTGGTAAACAAACCGAAGCCCTAATAAATCGATATGCGTCTCTTAAAAATCACCGTCTATCCTTGATCAAATATATTTGGCCTGATTTCTTCGACAAACAGACTCCACTAATTTCAAAATTTATAATTTTAAAGCAAAGTAGGTATGTTGCACAAAAAATTTAAACGCTTCGTTTAACTGAAATCTCCTGAGAGAGTACAATTGTATTTGTAGGTTGAAAATCGATTCTGCAAATGTAAATTGCTGAATTCTTTTACTGAATAGTAATTGTTACGGCTCATTTAAATTCAAATCGTTCGCCTATTACATGCAATGTTATGTAAAAATGCTACGGGATTTTTTTAAAAATTAACAGTCTAATAACAATAACAAAACTTAGTTTCGGCGCCTCCACCATAAACATTACAAAATGAGAGTAAAGAAAAATGACAAATAAGAACACGGTCAACATATTTTACGTTATCTTTATTTACCTTTTTTACTTACCAATTCATTTTTACCATATTGATACTTCTGCGAAATTTATTTATCAGAATGTCTAATGTTTTTTTATCAGTTCTAATTTTTAATGTTTGAAAATTGAAACCAACCCTTTCTGAAGAGAAGATATTCTTTGTTAAATTGGAGGGCACTAAAGTGAGTACCTACTAACCAAATTTTATAACATAAACAAATTACTCAAGAAATCCAACAATTTATCATATTTCAGTGCGTCGATTTGGTATGTGACAACATTTTATCAAGAAAAATAAGTCATAAATCGCGTTTTTGCTGCAAAGTGTTACGAGAAATTTATAATAGAATATTTTTTCTTTTTAATGTGGTCTTCTTGTACCTTTCTGCGTCCAGGTATTTTTCCAAGTTCGTAAATATCTTTCTCCACCCCTGTTTCTCATTGACTAGGTACCTGTGTCACATCAGCTGACCTTTTTCTTCTACTCTCATTTCGTTTTCCTTTTTTGTCCTTGGTCTCCTTGTAATTCTTTTTTCTCAAACTTCGTTTTCCGTCCCATTTTTTGGCATCTGCTTTTTAGCTGGCGCAATACAAGTAGACATCCTAGCCATGTTGAGTGGTTTGTCTCCATATTTTTCTTTGTCTTTTACTTCTGGGCTTCTTCTGATTTTTTTGTTGCTTATCTTATTAGTCTACATCCTTCTATTCTCCTCAAAAATCACATCTCCTGCGCTGTATCCTTTGTTTTTGCTTTATTATTAGTGTCCAAGTTTCTGGACTATAAGTAAGAATTGGTTCGTACACTGCATTAAATACTCACGTTTTAGTTTCTTTATCAACCATTTATTAGAGGCGCGATAAAAAATTGTTAAAAAGAAGTTTCTATCGAAACGACAAACAATTCTCAACATTTACACCTCTTGTGGTATAACTTATAGGGTTACCAGGTTTTATAAAATCAAATACGGGACATGAGTGTCCTAAGAACAATCCCAAAACGTACTTATTAAATGACAAATGTATGAATATACAGTGTTATAATAATTTCTGGCGCGTTTAGCATTCTTTAAACAGTAAAAAATTATATTATTGTATGACTTTGTCTATCACAATAATTGGGCTTATATTTTAACTGGAATTAGAACACGCGACAAACAAATTTATGGAGGAGGCTTTTAAGATGGGGTGGCAATTAAACCAGAAGAAATGTAAAGTTATGTCTATTGGAGAAAGTCAGCAGAATGCAATCCTAGATATAACTACGACATCGGGAAAAATAAGGCTGGAAGTAGATGAGTTTGTCTATCTGGGTGCCAGAAAGGTCGACCGAGAAGACGGTGAAGCAGTGCTATCAGACCTTAAAGAAAAGGGTATAAAAGATTTGAAGAGCAAAGTCAAAAATAGAAAAAAGGTTAAAGAAAACCACGGAGCTGTGGGATTGTGGGCCTACACGGCCTGTAAAAAAGCTCTCTATTTATAATTTTTTTTTTTAATGCAAATTTCTCTCGAATCGTCCTTTTTTATGACATACAAATCAATTTAAGTGAAATTATTCGAGGAGTTTCAATAATAATTGCTTAACATACTGTTTTTAAGTTTATCTTTTCGTTAAAATACGAGACATAAGACCGTCCCGACAACTACAATTTAGGACAGCAAAGTTCTACATAAATACGAGTGAAGCAACCCTAGATATAACCGTTGAATAGTTATAATAAACCAAAAAAAAAAAAAAAACATGCCTATAGTGATTTGATTGGGTTAATTAGCTT
This sequence comes from Elmis aenea, assembly GCA_947652605.1. Classification (NCBI taxonomy): domain Eukaryota; kingdom Metazoa; phylum Arthropoda; class Insecta; order Coleoptera; family Elmidae; genus Elmis; species Elmis aenea. The sequence goes on along the minus strand of OX393580.1, from coordinate 40,954,829 downwards.
GGTGAGCAAAGACACATCATACAGCTATGGTTTTCTACGCAAACAGCCCAAATTTTTAATTGCCTTAACCTTCATTGAATTTTAAAAGTTTAAACTTTTATGACCCTAGAAATTATACACCTAACTATGTGAAACATTTCGTAATTTGACAAGTGAAACAACCTCAACGGACGCAACAAGTATTTTGTTAAACTTCAAACCCTTTCAGCGGTTTTGAGCTGTCAAGAGTGGATATTTACAACTTCCGGGAAACCAGGAACATCCGTCTTCACAGTCTCAAGAATTATGTCCAAATTATGGAAGCAACAGATCCCACCTCGTTATTGTCGGCGTTCGAATTCAAGATTTGCAACAAAGTGTTTTGTGTTAACAGACGTTGATGCTCATTAAATTTAATCAAAGTAGGCGAAACCGCTGACCGTTAAAAATCATAAAATTGAAAGCGATACCGAAAGGAGAGAGAGAATAAATACATGAGGCTGCCAGCAGCTATTGCTGCAATTAAATCCGCAGGGTGTTGACCCATTTCCAAGGTGATGCAGTTTAATGACAAGCTACAAGCTAGTGTTTGCACACGAGGCGTTACTAGTCGACGAGCGGAAGTGGCCACTAAATGTCGGAAACTACCCCCTGCTGAGAACAATTGAAATAAACACGGCAGATATGCTTATAAACAGATCAGTTTTAATTTACAATCGTCCCGAAACGGTCTAACTTAATGCTACTACCGATAATTGGAGTTTAATAGTTTTCAGCATCGGCCACCTGTGATCGCGTTAGATGAGGAAGAAATCCTCCCACACATACAGCGACTTCTATTTAACGAGTTTTTTTTTGTAAACTTTACAAGCTGAGACTGCTCTGACATCAAGACGACAATATACGATTAATTGGAACCCATAATCAATCTAGGAACACTGTCTATTTTATAAGCAGCTTATGCCACCTCCACAATCCACAATTGCAACCATTAGATAACAATCGCGTGCAGTCAGTTTTACTACGACTGGAAATTCAATCTTTAAGAAAGATTAAACACAATGATCATTTATAATGCTACAATTTTACCTTATCAGTATTTAAGGAAAATCTAAATTTAGCAAGTCGCTCAAGAACTTTTGCCACCATAAAAGGTGATTACTCTGTTATTGACAATATGAGAATAGATTAAACAGGGTGTGCCAGATTACATTTCCAGCATGAGAATCTCGCTTATTATAAGAGATACAGGTTTGTTTAAATTAGATGAATTATTCCTTAGTATGAGAGGAGCCACAATCAATTTTTTAAAAATACAAAATTCCTCGTGTTTCAGATGTTTTTAAAGTGGCTGTAAAGATTTATTTATACAGGGTGTCCCAGATTACATTTCCAGCATGGAAATCTCGCTTATTATAAGAGATACTTTGTTTAAATTAGATTAATTATTCCTTAGTATGAGAGGAGCCACAATCAATTTTTAAAAATACAAAATTCCTCGTGTTTCAGATGTTTTAGCAAAAAAATATGATAATGATGAATTTCTTTTTTCTACTCATGTATATGAAAGTTGTCATTTTCTCACTGCCTACCCTACATGAAAGTTTTACTTTCGGCACTAGTGGCGAAAATAATGTCAATGTCAATGTCAAAATCAAATTGTAATATTTACGATTTTTTTTAGCTTAAACATAATAAACTAAAATTGCGTTAATATTCTTATCAAATAATTTAATTTTAATGCAGGTAGCATTTCATATAAAAGCCTGAGAATGGTAACAAAATTAATAATAAATATATTTCGTTAGCAGGTTATCATTTTATTTATGTCATTGTCAGTGTGGAGGTGTCGCTATGGAAATGAAATGATTAATTAACATTTTATACATAATAATTGTCATTTAGTTCGTTTATATTAAGTTTCGTTCAGTAATGTAATTTTAAACTCGTAGAAAAAATAGCATTTACGACTCCAGATGAAATCAGTTATTTTCGTTCGTGAGATTTGCTCACTCGCCGCTTCCCGGCTCGTGAATAAATCTCACCTCACGAAAAAAACTGGACTTTCAACTCTTGTTGTAAAATATACTATTTTTTCTCATAACTTTTTCGTCTTAATCATCGTTTTATCACTTGCTATTTTCGAGATATTGCCCCTAACTTCATTTTTTCTTATGGGCCGCAAAGTTTTCTGTGGAATAGTTAAATGTGCTTTTTTCTACCTTTTTAACGAGATATTACTGGCCCTATCTATTTTTATAAATAAGTAACAAAATCAAGACAAATCGTATTTTACCAATCAATTATCAAGCTATCTATGAAAATAAAAACAAAACACAACTAACTAAATGTCAAATTGCATTATCAATTGTCTGCGTATCATTTTCATAGTATTGTTGTGTAATTCGATAGTCTTTGTAGTAAATGTTATAATTAAGGCTGCATTTAAAAGTACGAAAAATTTGACATGTTGAGATGCTACATTCTTTGCCATAAAAACTGTGTAGAAGCTGAGCGATTAACTTAGAGATGTATCCCGAGAGAAGGCAACTAAGTGCGCGTAATTACAGAAATTTGGAAATAAATTTAAAAGAATATGGTTTCTTCGAGAAACCAACCAAAAATCCAAAACAAATTAATGAAGAATTACAATTATCTGTTTTGACACAGTTTCTATTGCAAAAAATGTAGCATCTCAACATGTCAAATTTTTTATTAGTAGTTAATGTGCCTATAATTATATGAAGGGTGTTGGGAGAAAACAAGTAATGCCAATTTTCATCGATTTTGAGATATTGATGCCATCTTATAATTTTGTTGTACTACATCAGAGTGTAATTAATTAGTTTAGAAAAATACCAGTTTTTTTCAAAATAATTTCACATACAAATATAGGCAGTTTGGGAGAAAACAAGGAATGTCATACCGCGAACGGGAGAAAACAAGGATTGTCAACAGCGGATTCTGTTAGGCATCTGCGATTTTCTGTCTTTAATTTTGTATTAATAAGGATGAACGTTAAATAGCAAATTTTGGCACGACTGTTTAATTAGACAGTTCGTTCACAACTGTTTCTTACAGAAAATAAAATAAAAATTGAAAATTGAATTGTTTAAAGAAACTGGTACTGAGGCAAATATCAAGTACAAAGAGGATTAACAGAAGATGGTTAATAGAATATTTCACCAAAATTCCATTACCTCTTTCGAAACTAACGGGACAATAAGTATATCCGCTTATTACAATAAGCAGTAAAGGGATTTACAGAAAAAAAGAAAAAAAAAGGAAAAGAAAAGAAAGAATATATCGCTACGACTTACTTGCCCTACATCAGCGAAGTGACTAACAAAATATCAAAGCTTCTACAAAAACATAAAATCAAAACCGTTTTCAACGCTCCTTTGAAGCTCTCGAATAAATTAAGAAGAACACACGACACAGGACTACACCACGCGGGAATATATAGCATACCTTGCTCCTGTGGAAAAGTATACATAGGACAGACTGGCAGGAGTATACAAACGCGTCTCAAAGAACACGAAGGACAAACAACAAGAAAAGTCGATAAATCAGCGGTAGCAGAACACGCCCAAGGTACAGGACACAACATCCTCTTCAGAGAAACAAAACTACTGGCCCGCGCAAACCATTTCTGGCCAAGATTATATCGAGAATCATTGGAAATCATCAAGAACCCAAACAACTACAACAGAGACACAGGCATACAACTCCCAAACATCTGGAAACCAGTCATCACAAAATCACTGAGGCAGAACAAACCCATCAAGCGGAACGCCACGCCTCCACAAGCTGGATATATAAACCCAGCAACATCCCTCACAAATTAGTCGTTTTGAAAAAGACCAAGACACAATGGTCGAAACGTCAACTACTTCTAAATATAGAAGACGCGGTTCCAAACCCGGAAACCAAGATTGTATTATGGATAACGTCCGCGAAAGCCTCAAGAATAAAAAAGCAGTAAAGGGATTTACAGAAAACTGGTAATTGGTAATAGAATGTTTCACCTAAATGCGATTAAGCAGCAGCAGTGCTTGCAGGTCATAAATTCCTGTGCAAATCATTTTATTCATTTGTGCGACTAAATGACAAAAACGAAAGTAAAAAGTGCGCGTTATTGGAAACTAAATAGTTTAATTATTAGGTAAGTGTATTAGCGACTGAAAATTCTAGTTAAAACTTTGTATTCTAAGCAGGGCTAGAAACCGAAAAAAATTTTGGTTAACGGTTAACCGAAATCAAGAACTATTTTTGTAACAGTTTTTGTTGAAAAACCGGTTTTTTCCGTAAAAAACCGGTTTTGTGTAAATTATAAACCGGTTTAAAAAATGATTAAGACGAAAAAGTTATGAGAGAAAAAAGAAATTCAACATCTTCATATTTTGTGCTATAAAATCTGAAGTACGAGCAATTTTGTACTTTTAAAAATTGATTGTGGCTCCTCTCATACTAAGGAATAATTCATCTAAGTTAAACAAACCTGTATCTCTTATAATAAGCGAGATCCCCATGCTGGAAATGTAATCTGGGACACCCTGTATACAGCCTTTGCATTTTTTTACTCTTGTCCCACCATAAAAAATGTAAATAGTGCATCTGGAGTTACTGAAATTATTTACTCAAAAAATTCGGTAATTTTTTCGTTGCTTAAGTTTAAACTAATGAGATATCATCGTCTTTATTCTAAACCGAAATAGCATACACATTTTTTTTTAAGTTAAAGTTTTAATAAGTTGTTGAATTGAATTGTTGTTTTGGAGTTCACACAGACAAACAATTTGCGTCCTTAAAGAAGACGCTGCTGTTGACGTACGGGCAGTTTAGACAGGTTTCCGTGCAGGGAATTTTGCTTTAGAAGAAGACGCGTCAAGATCAGCAACTGATGATGATAAACTTGTGGCTTTAATTAAGAAACTGATTTATAAAGCAAATGCAGGGAGCCTGTCGATGGTACGAGGATTAGTTGTGAGACATTTCTAGCTAAGGTATTTTATTTTCCAATTAACACAAATTAGATAGTTCGCGATTTACAGTTGAAATCCAATCAAGACGATTTGTTTTTTAAGAGAATGGTAATCGGAGACGAAAATGGGTTCTATTTAACAACTTCAAACGAAAAAGATTATGGGGAACATAAAATGGGGTACCGTTGACGCAATCAGAAGCTGGTCTATATCCACGAAAAGTTATGCTCCATATTTGATTGGATTCACGTGGTGTTATCTATATACTACGAGCTTTTAGACGGAAACTAAACAACAACACAGAAAATTATCGGTTACAACTGGATCATGCAAATGCAGCCAGCGCAGAAAAACGACCAGCATTAGCAAAAGAAATGGATTGTGTGCCTCCACGACAATGCTAGACCTCATACATCTTTGAACAAGTGGCAAAATCTGCTTAACTTTAGAAGTTTCCTGTTGTTCTCCCTATTCACCGAATCTGATGCCTTCGGATTACTCTGTTCCGATCTCTACAGAATGGTGTAAAAGAAGAATTTTTTTTAAAAGAAAGCCGTCCAAAATAGGCCGGATATATTTTTTGTTATAGGCCGCCAAAATGTTCTCAAAATTACCCACACTTAAGCTAAAATGACTGTGTCCTTATTGTTTAATGAAGTATCATTTTCATACAAAAGATTCGTATATTTATTACATTGAGAAATTACGAATAGAACTTTTTCATCAAACCAATACAGTTTTTAGATATAGTTTGATTATAGGATAGTTTTGATGTATTTCGTTTGTGCAAACGTGCTTGCTTAATTAATTTGTTGCACACATTTCGTTGTGCTTGATCTCTTTTGATGTGAGAGCAGCTTTAGTGAGAAATTAATATTGTAGAATTTTAATTAAAAAAGCAAGTAAGGCATAATACCTGCTGTTTTTAGGGATAATTTAAGCCGGGTATAGTTAACGCAAGCTTCCGGCATGGAAGTTAAACCGTTTTTAAAGCACAAAAAACTTAAAGATGGAGCAAAAAATTTTAAATGGGTCACAAAAAAATTCGCTGGAACTCTGAGCTGCATTTATCCCTGTACCGGTAATAAAACCTAGGTAAAAATTTTAATTACCCAAATACCTAAAAAAATTGTACAGCACTATTATAAGGAACAAAAAAATGGTGGCTGAACTAAATAATCTAAAAGAATTTTTATATCGCACTTTTGTAGCTGTGGACTTTAAAATTTAAAATCGCGTATATCAATCTCAGCTGTAGGTACATGTAGGCACAAATTGTAAAATGTGTTTTTTTAGATGTACACATCTATGTTAATTATTTATATTCCGTTGGCTTAACATTTAAAAGACATGTACAAAGCTTCAGTTTTTTTTTTTTAAAGACGAATTGTTCAATATCTTTATAACTTCACACAATGCAACAAAAAAGTGAAATATAAAAGTTGTTTTTGATTATTAACTATTATTAAACTTTGTTTATTGTTATAATAAATATTAATAATAAATATCAAAATCTTTGTTAGCCATTATCGCTCCTCAGTCAAGATAAAGTTCTGGGTAAATGTTTATTTATTTTTGTACGAGTATAAAATTTGGGGCAGTAAACGAATCATTCTAATTTTGATTGACTGCCATGTAAAAAAATTATACTACATTCGTCCGAATCACTATTCGTCATCCCTCAGGAACGGATTAATGACGAGTATAGATGTCTCACTGTATTATTAAAGACAATATAAAACAAGCCTCTTGATTATGTCAACAGTAAAATGATTTTAATTTAAAAAATGCAGATTTTTTGTATATCTCGAAACTTAAACAATATACAGGGTGTCCCACATTACATTTCCAGCATGGAAATCTCGCTTATTATAAAAGATACAGCTTTGTTTAAATTAAATGAATTATTCCTTAGTATGAAAGAAACCACAATCAATTTTTATAAACACAAAATTGCTCGTGCTTCAGATGTTATAGCAAAAAATATGAAAATGTCGAATTTATTTTTTCTTTCATAACTTATTCACCATAAGAATAATTTTACTTGCATCTTCTTAAGATACTTTTTTTATGTAGAATGTAACCATTATTTTAGATTTTTTTTAACACCTACCATTGTCGAGATGTTACGCCTAATTTCATTTTTTCTTATTGGCAGCGAAGTTGGCTATGGAATAGTTATATGTGCTTTTTTTTCTCTTTTGAATGAGATTTGCTATATCTATTTTTATAATTAAGTCACAAAATAAAAACAAAAACGGATTTTTCCGCGGAATCTTTTATTAGAATTTTATATTATTGTTGTGTAATTCGATAGTCTCTGTAGTAATTGTTATAATGATGGCTAGATTTTAATATAGCGAAAAATTTGACATGTTGAGATGTTTTATTCGTTACAATAAAAACTGTGTAGAAGCTGAGGGAATATACTTAGAGCTATATCCCAAGAAAAGGCAACGAAGGGTGCGTAATTACAGAAATTTGGAAGTAAATTTAAAAGAACTTGGTTTTTTCGAGAAAACAACCAAAATCCAAAACAAATCAATAGAGAATTAGAATTAACTGTTTTTACACAGTTTCTATGGCAAAGAAACTTTTAATTAGTTCGAAATGTGCCCATAATTATATGACAACAAATTTGCTACAAAGACCATCGAATTACACAACAATAATATAAAATTGTAATAAATGATGCTGCACTAATAAAACTATCATTTGACATTTAATTGGTTGTTTTTTGTTTTTATTTTCATAGATAGCTTGATAAGTGATGTGTAAATACGATTTTTCTTCATTTTGTGACTAATTTATAAAAATAGATATAGCAAGTAATATCTCATTAAAAAGAGAGGAAAAAGCATATTTAACTATTTTATAGCCAACGTCGCGGCTCCAAAGAAAAAACGTAGTGAGGGATAATATCTCAAAAATGGTAAGTAAAAAAAAAATCTAAAATTACAGTTACATTATCCATTAAAAAGAACCTTGAGAAAGTACTAATAAAAATGATTTAATGAATAAAATAAGAAAGTTATGAAAGAAAAAAGAAATTCGAAATTTTCATATTTTTTGGCTATAACATTTGAAGCACAAGCAATTTTGTACAAAATTGATTGTAGCTTATCTCACACTTGGGAATAATTCATCTAATTTAAACAAACCTGTATCTCTTACAATAAGCGAAATCCCCATGCTGGAAATGTAATCTGGGACACCCCGTATAAATAAATCTTCACAGCCACTGTAAGCTTCTAGAATAATCTATGCCTCATTACTCAGTAATTGTTTGCCACAAGCAACCTTACCATTTTAATATTGAGCATATAGAGTATAATGTTAGGAAATATTTAATTTAAAAAAACTACTCTTTAGAAAGTAAACATATTGTCGCATTTAATCAACCCTGTACATAGCCCTTATTGATTGCGACATCTCAATAGTAGCCCGGATAAAATAGGGGACTCTATTCTATTATTTACTTACTTATTTTGTGTTCTTTTTGCATGAAACAAAGCAAATCCGTATTTAGGTTTGTTGGATTTCGTTGTGCTAACCGAGACCACTGTATCGAGTTAAAATTTAACAAGCGCCATTACCTTAATTAAAAGTAGATCCATATATCAAGTTTCAACAAAACTAACTCGCAATAAACATTTTTTTAATACAGGTCACTGGATATTGATGCTACCTCGCTAAACTAGTAATTAACGCGTTATACAAACCTCGAGAGTTTTCAAACTTTTAATGTACTTCTGTTGCGAATAGAAACGAGTAAACGAATGTTGGTTAATCATTTTAAACGAATTTACATTAACGTAATACGTTTTAATAATTTTTTTTTTTATATACAGCGTCATTTAAAACCAATGCAACAATTTTTTTTTTTTAATTTTTTAAGCAATCAGACTCATTACTAGACAATCTTTAACCTAATGAGTTGGCGTGTGCAGGAGCTTGTGTAGCTTGCACTGGTGACGTGGAGAGGTGAACGTCCATCGGCCTGTTGGCCAACGTCTCTTCGGTCTTCTGCCTTGCATAGGTTGTAGAAGCGTCTCTAGTAGTGGGTTTGGGTGAGCTTTAAGTTTTCTGTTGTGCTTGCGGGTTCTGTCCTCGATTACTTCTCTCACGTAGGGATTTTTTCTGCATGTAATGTGTGGATTGATACGTACCAAGCCGCGTTTGTTATAGCTCGAAGAGTTTTAGATTGAGTTCTCTGTATAATTTCTATGTGAGATTTGGCTGCATAGCCCCAGAGCTCCACTTCATAGGTCCAGATCGGTCTAATGACGCTTAAGTAATTTTTATTCTGTTAATAATCTTGATTTGCGGCCAATCAGCCAGTAAATCTCCTTAACTCCCAACTCGATCTGGTTTTCCGTCTTTGTTATGTGATCTTTCCAGTGAACGTTGCTGTCTAGGTGAAGATCTAGATATTTAACAGTTTCTACTTGTGGCATCATCTCTTGATTGATATAAGTATCATAAACATATTGCTGGTTGGCTAAAGTAACTAGGTGCAATGTAAAAATACAGTTTAAAAAAAAAACCTCTTGATTAGGAGTAATGTAGGATAGCGTTCTTTTTTAAGTGTAAATGTTTTTGAGATGTTTTGATCCATTTACTTTTATCTTCCACTGTTCCGGCCAAGTCTCGAGAAATTTTAGATGTCCTTGAAGATTGACGCGATGTTAGGGTCTTTATGTGTCGATATTATGGCTGTGTCATCGGCGAAGGGACCAGTGTATATCTTAAGAAGTTGGTAAATCTGATGTGTATAAAAAGTACAAGAGGGGGCCAAGGATGCTTCCTTGCGGCACTCCAGATTGCAACAAATGAAAAGGTTTTTTATTATCGATAACTAAATTTTATTCAAAAGTTGGTGCATGGCCTAAAACCAATTTTAAGATGAAAAAAGTATAATACAGATTCAAATGTCACTAGATTTTAACGATTTTAAAAATATTCGTAAGAGGACAGTGCCCTTATTTTAAGAGTTTCAAAAACAGTTTAAAAAAAGATGTTTGAATTTAAAATTGGTACTAACACAAAATTTCGTTTTCCTTTAAAAACTCTCAAAATAAAGATACTTTACTCTTGTGCATATTTCTGAAATCGCCAAAATCTAGTATATCAATTTTTTTCGATTTTTTTTAACTTAAAATTAGTTTTAGACCATGCACCAACTTATCTCAAGATTAAAATCTAATAAATCAATAATAAAGGACTTTTTCGTCTGCTGCAAACTTTTTGAATGTTAAAACTACTATGAAATTCAAAATTTGAACGTAAAATTTGGTTTTAAATCATATTTTTGATTTTTAAACAACTTTTTATTATGAATTATCTTAAATCTCTTAAAATAAGGGCACTTTACTTCTGCGAATATTTCTAAAATCGCTTATATAAACTTTTATTGTTGTTCCGACACATGACATGCTAATCTAGACTATCCTAAAGATGTAAAAATTTAAGAGACATTTCAAAGCTGTGTAATTAACAAAAAAATCTGACAAAGAGAATAAACAATTTTTTTTGTGCAAGAACATTATGTACGTAAATAAAAATCGCTTCTCATTTTTCGTCTTTTTCTATTTTCAGTTCCTACCATCTTTTACATTTTCACACTGCTTTATATTATTTTTCTTTGTTATTTTTTACCAAACAACGAAAAAAGTAAAGAAGCATGGCGAAGGTGTGAAACTAATATACAGGAAATCATAAAGCCTATAGACAAAAATGGAATAATTAAGATAAGTGGTTGCTAATTGAGCAAATTTACAAACTGCTTCACAAGTTTTAAACTGTCAGAATCGTGAAAAGGGTTGCAACATTTCAAGTTTAAAACATTTTAACCTTTTTGTGTAACATCGGCGGTTAAACAAAACTAAATCTAGTAATCTGTAAACGCTCTCGCATGCTTTACAAGTGATAACAGCTTCCAGCAAATAGTTTACTGAAACTTTTGAGTGATAATGTTGGTACTGGTAAATACACTACGAGAACATTCATCTAGCAACTTGGAAATTTAATCAGTGGAAACTTACTCAGAACTTCACTCTAGCACTTGCGTTGAAGATTTCGGCAAAAACAATTGACGGCAACAGGTATCTAAGTGCAGTGGCACGTAACAATGGCGTAAACTAAGCCAGCTTGATTGTTATTCGAATCTGAATCGCAAATCATACTTGAAGTATCACTAAAATCAAGATTTGCTAAGGACAACATTTGAGAATAGTATCGGTTATTGTTCGAAAATTTGGGCTTCATGTAGCGGAATTTGAGTGGGTCAAAATTTGTAGATTATTAGGGTTGGCCCATTGCGTATAAGTAGCTTGCCTAACTGTGTGCTGCCTATGGCGAATCACAAGGATAGTTCCCTTATAATCTTGGTCTGTTTTTCTGGCTATGGAGTTTGACAATTAGTAAGCATTGAAGGAATACTAAAAAATGATTAGTATAAAAGAACTTTAGAAATCAACGCTGTATCACCTAGGCTACGACCAATTAGTGATGGGCTTACCATGCAACATGATAATGACCTTAAACACAAATCAAGATTGTGCAGAGGCTATTTCAAATAAAAAGAGGCAGAAGGTCTTTTGAATAACATGATTTGGCCAACACAATATCAAAATCCGAGTCCTATAGAGGTTCTAAGGGATGAGCTCGATGGAAAGATCCGAGAAAAATGTTCTTCGTCAAAAAAGAGAGCTTTGGATAACGTTTTCAGAAAACTGGAAAAGTGATTTACCAGAAACAATAAAAAAATTATTTGCCGAGATTAGTAAAAAAACGTTAATAAATGCGAATACGGCTGTTTTGGAGGAAAGTCAGTAAATCGATTATGTTTAGTATTCTTGCTTTATTCGATATCATTAAAATTTTAATGTGATTTAGAAATTAGTAATAATATTTCAATAATATACATTTATTGATGTTATTCAGTAAAAATTTCTTTTATATCTGAACAATATTCTCTTTTCTAAAAACACCAAATTGTCTTAAACTTTTGACCGGCAGTGTAGAATGTAAAAGCATTTAAAAATTTGTCAAATGTGGTTAATTTTATCGAGTTTTAAAGAAACTACATTAAATTATATTGTTCTTCTCTAGCAATTATTTGAAAAAACAACTATGTTATTTCGTATTTTATTTAAGTAATTAATATACAGAAACAGAATTGACCATCGAAATGTACTTTAAAAATCTCTTGAAAAGTAACAAGCACATTTAAAAAGGACAATAAACTAGATCTAAATTCATTGGTTTGATCTGTCAATAAAACATCCATTTCATATCTACTCTTAATAAAATGATCATAGTCGTGGAATCAGAAAAGAATCTACAACATAACGTAGAAACCCTTAAGTAAAAATTGAAATTGAAATAGACAAAACTAAAACTATAAACGTTACAACAGAAAACAAAGGGCATAACGTTACTTTAGATGAGCTTAGGATGAAACAAATAGATAGCTTTAAATATTTAGGAGTGATCATAGAGAAAAATGGAGAGATGGACAACGAAATAAGCCAAAGAACAGGAAATGTGGGAAGAATATTTAACAGTTTAGGAACGTCATTTTTTGAAATTAGAGAAGTCCCAAAACGAACGAAAGTGGAAGTGGTAAAAAAAGTAATAACTCCTGCACTGTTATACGGAAGTGAAACTTGGACACTTAAAAACAAAATTGGTGTGAATGCAGCAGAAATGAGATTTCTAACAATAAGAAAAATCCAAAAAAAACACCAAAAAAAAACAGAAATGAATCATATAAAGAACAATTGAAACAAAAATACAAAAAAGACAGCTGGGATTGTTGGGACATGTTTATAGAATGAAAAAAGAAAGGTTAACCAAAAAAGCCTATGAAGCAAGATCACAGGGAAAAACTAAAACAGGTAGACCGAAAAACACCTGGTAAGACGAGGTTAAAAAGCACCAACGGATAGAAACATCAAATGGAAAGACATAAAAAAAAGCTAGCACAAGACACAGTCGTGGGAAAAAGTCAGCACAACACAATTTAACAGTCCTACACCTGACGGTAGCCTTTAAGTCCCTCACCGTGTAGAGGGACTTATGACTAAATAAAATTTGACATAAGAACTACATAGTCTTAAACTTTTGTCTAATCCAACGTTACCCAGAGTGGGTTACACAGTTTCATGAAACCTGAGATTCCACGAAGCAATAGAATGGGTTCTGTCAGAAAATGGCAAAAAAATATTAAACTTAATTACTTGACACTTTAATACTAATACACAGTAAATCAATATCGTTTCTCATCATTTTATTAAGAGCCAGTTGCCAATTACCATTAATAGCATGTACAGGGTGGTCCAAATTCGATGGGATTGCATGGGTATCTCGCTTAATAGGCAAGATAGAGAAACGGTAAAATTACCAAAAATGGGCAGTTTTTTGGGACATACTCAGAACCGTTTTCAAAAATATTCTATCATTTCCGGTTTTTGAGATATTAGAGAAAAACTGTTTTTTTGCAATATGAATAATGTGTCATATCTCCGTTATTGTTGTAAATGTCGAAAAAGTTTACTAACAATATTTTTAGATATTTTTATGTTTAGTTTGATTACACTAAAAAAAAAATTTTTGCGCTCGCCGTTAAAAAGTTATGACACAAACTTGCCTCTTTTTAAATAGAAGGTAAAGTTGGCTATGGCCTATTTAATTTCCTTATTTTTTTCTCATTTCAAATATATAAGGGTTCATGTATTTATTTTCAATAGTGCACAAGTTACAAAGGTTTTTAAATTTTTTTAAAGATGAAAAGCAAAAAGTAGGCTGTGAAAACAAAAAAAAATCAAGAAAAACAGAAAATGATAAAATATATTTGACAATTGTTTTGAGTTTTTCCCAAAAAACTGCACATTTTTGGTAATTTAACCGTTTCTCTATCTTGCTTATTAAGCGAGATATCCATGCAATCCCATCGAATTTGGACCACCCTGTACTGTTCTAGGCATGTACGACGAATCTAATAGAATTCCGAAACTACAAAAGGGTTTCTTGATTAAAATAATTAGGAAGCACCTAACACAGAATTTATCAATTAGCTGTATTAAAAAATAATATTGTGCACTAATAAAGGACAACAATTGTGTAATAAAAACGCACAGATGTGTTATAGGGAGAGGCACTTGTATCCCATATTGATAAACACGAATAGTATGTCAACGTTCAACATTATAGCCATAAAAAGCCTAAATTAATTAGAAAAACAAAGCGTGTCAGTGCGAAAAACAAAATAACATCAATCCAGAAAGAGGAAACGTGACGATACATATACCACAAGTTGACGTTTTGTCTTAAACATAAAAGACCGTAAAAATATTTGTGGAATTTAAGAAAACTCTTGAAAAATTAAAGCATGAATAGGAAACAAACATTAATAACATATTTATTGACTTTCTTACAGAACGAAGACCTACCAAATCTTATAACTTTTTCATTTTAAAAGATAAAGCTTTAGCGTTCCTTACAACACATTTTAAGGTAACAAATGTTTCCTTAATATAATTAGATATTACGTTCCTTTAATTGTGTCGGAGATATTTAATTTTTTAGTTTATTATTTCCATAGAATGGCTTCCTGTATTTTAAAATGCATAATTTTAAAGCTATTCACACTTCCTTTCATCTGATTTATATTTAAACTAATCTTTTGAGAGAAATGTTCTTATTTAAGAGGCAACTATGAAAAAACAAAATGACGAGTTAAGTTTTAAAATCGAGTAACACAAATAAAATTTATATGCCTTTCATTTTTGCTTCGTTAATTGTTTTTACATTATTACCAACATTAACAATTTATGAAAGACTTCTCACTACATTTTGCTAATTTCTGTCGATTTCCAGATGCTACTTTGACTAATTTTTGTTGTTGATACCAAAACTGTGTCGCAGAAACATTAAATTATACATTATGTTATAGGGAACTCACAAATTACATATCTAAAAATATGTGCCATTTAACGGTAAAAATAACAACAAAAATATGATTTAAATATATGTAAAATCTTTTAAAAGAACTTGCGATTCTCTAAATATTTTGCCAGGAAAACTAAAGTCCTGTCTCTTTAAATAAAGAACTTTAAAGTGTTGGGCAGTGCCTTTAAGGAAGAAAATAAAGGCAGCTCTGTTACTATACCCTAACTATAATTAAATTAGTGGGAAAAAAAGTAACACGATGCAAAGGACTTATTATAGACGCTCTGTACTGCATCTATCATAACGTGCATAGAATAAAATTGATATAAATTACAAGTTTTGGTAAAGTGTTATAACAACACTATACTAGAAAACAAGTTTTTAAATTAAAACTTTGCTTGCTGAAAGTTACCTTGATAAACTCGAAATAACCATTTTAAATATAAACTTGATTAAATTTTAATTAGCAGAAATAATGCGCCACATTTTTTTACCGAACAATATAAAAATACCGGTAATAAATTTATATTCCCCCGAACGAGGTACGAAGCTGACGCGATTCAAAAGAGATAAACTTGATTGTAGCTTATACAAACCGAGGTAATTGCTTTTAAAATTAATTATATCTTATTCTTAATTTATTGAAGATAAACAAACGGTTTGCTAATGTCGCAACGAAATTTGAATAATGACGAATATTTCCCTTACCTTTGAGAGGTAAAATATTTATTAAATGCCAAGCTTTATACAAAATATTAAAATTAAATCACATTTATTTGGCATACATATAATAATTAAAAAAACAGGTATAAAGACGTGCCAAGGAAGTCCACACAGATAGGATGTAATTTAACAGGTTTCACTGCAATCTTGTTTTTGTAATTGTAGCTTCAACTGGACAAATTGGAGGAAGATCTGAATAACAGAATAGCGGCAGCGACGAAATTTTACTACGCCACTAATAAATGTTTGATAAGTAAGAAGGATATATCAAAAGAAACGAAGACGCGAGTTTTTAATGCAGTGTACGTACCCATCCTCACGTACAGTTCAGAAACTTGGACACTAACTCAAAAACAAAAACAAAGAATACAGGTACAGGAAATGAGATTTTTGAGAAGAATAGAGGGATGTAGACTGATAGATCAAATCAGTAACGAAAAAATCCGAAATAGCCTAGGAGTAACACATTTTAAGAAAAAGATGGAGACGAATCAATTAAGATGGCTGGGACATTTACTACGCATGCCAGAAAGTAGATACGCGCAAATAGGATGGAAAATGCAGATAGAGGGAAAAAGAACTAGAGGAAGGCCAAGAATAAAATGGGAAAAAGAAGTGAGGAAGAGACTAGAAGGAAAAGGAGTCAGCTGGAGAGATGTGCCACAATTAGCTAACGATAGGAAGGAGTGGAGAAAGATAATACAGTAATAGAAAAGCATACCTGGACACCGAAATATACAAGAGGAAACGATTAAGAAGAAGAAGAAGCTTCAACTGTTTAAATCATCGAACTTTAACTATCTTTAAATTTTAATTGTTTTAAGGGCTACTAAAATAGTATATACAGGGTGGTCCACATAGAAGGGCCACTATTGGGATCTCATAAACGGTAAGAGCTACAAAGAAGTTTAAATTAGACAAATTGTTCCATTTTCGGAGACCTATTCATTGATGCTTTATTGTTTTTAAAAATTTCCATGGCACGCTAGATAATCAACAAAAATCAAAATAGGCATTTTTTTTTTAAATCGTTAATAACTCGGTTATACTTGATAGTACAAAAATATTTTTGGGGAAAAAGTTGTAGATTTTTTTACGCTTTATAAAATGACAACATTCATTTGTTTCAATATTGTTTCAATTCTTAGATAAATTACAAACTTGCATTTTTTTTAATAGAAACCCTAGTTGGCCATGACTTTATGTGAAAGAGTATTTTTTTAGCTTTTCAAAAATATATAGTTTTACATATTTGTTGCA
Source organism: Elmis aenea (assembly GCA_947652605.1). Taxonomy (NCBI): domain Eukaryota; kingdom Metazoa; phylum Arthropoda; class Insecta; order Coleoptera; family Elmidae; genus Elmis; species Elmis aenea. The sequence continues at coordinate 40,937,928 of OX393580.1, read as the reverse complement.
AAAAATAGCCGAGATATGGCCAATTTTGTAAAAATTCGATCGTCAAAGTTTGCCATGATTTCGTAAACAAGTGATGTTTGCAATTATTAAACAACTAAACGTCATTGCCAAGTAAATTCTAAAACAAATATATAAAACTATATATTTTTGAAAAGCTAAAAAAATACTCTTTCACATAAAGTCATGGCCAACTAGGGTTTCCATTAAAAAAAATGCAAGTTTGTAATTTATCTAAGAATTGAAACAATATTGAAACAAATGAATGTTTTCATTTTATAGTGCGTAAAAAATCTACAACTTTTTCCCAACAAATATTTTTGTACCATCAAGTATAACTGAGTTATTAACGATTTAAAAAATATGCCTATTTTGATTTTTGTGCCATGGAAATTTTTAAAAACATTAAAGCATCAAGAATAGGTCTCCGAAAATGGAACAATTTGTCTAATTTAAACTTCTTTGTAGCTCTTACCGTTTACGAGATTCCAATAGTGGCCGTTCTATGTGGACCACCCTGTATATTAAGAGTACATAACAAGAGTTGTAAAAGGCATATAACGCACGACTGGAAAAGTTGCGCACGGAGCCGCGTAGTGGCGAGTGTGTAATTGCTTTACAACTCGTGTTATGTAGCTAACTTTTTCTACGATCACATAATACCTACGATTTTATCGGCTTTTTGGCTAATATACACATGTGATTACGTTGTTTTGTCAATTTTGACGTAAGTCTACTTTGACATTTCCAGAAAAGTGTGCGTTTTGCTTATCGTGCGTTATAACTCACTTACTAGGCATGCAGTGTTTGACGTGAGTCTACTTTGATCATTTCTTTACAAAACCGTGCTTTTTGCTTACCGTGCGTAAGGACCCACTCACTATGCATGCAGGCTGTACGGTAAGAGTCATTACATTAGTGGTTGTAGAAAAAATAGTTTTATGTAATCACAATTATTACTTTAGGTCAGGCTATAATGCCGCGAATCCCAAGTTAAATGTAAACTATTAAATTAGTATATTTGCGAAGTATTTAAAATTGCGAGACCCCCTTCGACTAAGTTAACCCCTTGGTCGTGACAATAATTTTGTTGGGAATTTTTCGCAGTATAAGGTAAACGTACGCCTTACAAAACCAAGCCACACCTCCATTTACTTTATATCGATTTTTTTGACGTATTGTAATGATGCGATACACATAACAAGGAATGTTTTTTTAAACGAACGGTAGACAGATTCGCTTTTCTTTGACAAATTGGATGACTTACAAATTGAAAACTCTAGATTGCGTCCACTTTCTCACAAGAAAGACAGATTAATCTATCTTATTTTAAAAATTACTTTTCTCCAAGAAAATTCCTCGAAATAATGAAAAAATATTAAATTTATATAAATACAAAATAATTAAATGTACTAGAAAAGTTGTTTACATTTGTTTACACTTAAAAAAATGTATTTAAATTTATTCACAAATACATGTACACTTACTCAATTTGTTGTTTAGATACACTATAAATAAACAAATGTAAACCACTTTTCTAGTACATTGAATTATTTTGTATTTACATAAATTTAATATTTTTTCATTATTTCGAGGAATTGCTATTCGAGCAATTTTTTTTTTGAGGAATTTTCCATTCGAGGAACTATTTTTCGAGCAATTGTATTGGAGCAATTGTTTTCGAGCAATTTTCCGCACCCCAGAACTGTTATCTGGGACACTCTGTTTAGTTAACAAGTTGGAGGTATCTTTGCTATTTGAAAGCATGTGTACTTATAATAAATGATCAACAACTACATCAGGAATTCTGAACCAGGGGTCTATAGATCTCCAAAGGGTACGTAAAGCTTTTACAAGGGGTACGTGTCAAATACAATGCCCAGAGAAAATATATTGGTGGAAAGCAAGAATCAACTATGTTCGGCCTAAATATTTTGTACTGCATGTAATATTATGCATAAATAAAGTTCGTTTGGAATAAACCAATTCACAAGGGGTACCTGACGCTTCAGAGTGAAGTCAAGGGGTACATTATAAGAGATACAGGTTTGTTTAAATTAAATGAATTATTTCTTATTATTATTATTATTATAAATAATTCACAAAATGAAGAAAAATCGTGTTTTACCCATCATTCATCAAGCTATGTATTAAAATAAAAACAAAAAAAAAACTAATTATCTGTCAAATGACAGTTACAATTTGTCTGTGGTATCATTTATTAGAATTTTATATTATTCTTGTGTAATTCGATGGTCTTTGTAGTAATTGTTATAATGATGGTTACATTCAAAAATAGTGAAAAATTTGACATATTGAGATGCTATATTCTTTACCATAAAAACTTTGTAGTAGCTAAGCGAATAACTTAGAGCTATATCCCGAGAGAGACAACGAAGGATGCGTAATTACAGAAATTTGGAAATAAATTTTAAGGAATATGGTTTTTTCGAGGAACAAAAATAAAAAAAAAAAAAATAAAGAATAAGAATTTTCAGTTTTTACAGAGTATCTATGGCAAAGATGAAGCATTTCAAGATATAAAGTTTTTAATTAGTTGTAAATGTGTCCATAATTATATGATAACAAGTTTGCCACAAAAACTATCGAATTACACAACAATAATATAAAATTCTAATACATGATACCGCACAAATAGTAACTATAATTTGACATTTAATTTGTTGTTTTTTATTCTTATTTTCATAGATAAGTGATGGGTAAAATACGATTTTTCTTCATTTTGTGACTTTTTTTTATAAAAATAGATATAGCGTTTAAAAGAGAAAAACATAACACATTTAACTATTCCATAGCCAACTTCGCGGCTCATAAGAACAAACGAAATTAAAGGTAATATCTCAAAAATGGTAAGTGATAAAAAAAATGTAAATAACAGTTACATTCTCCATTAAAAATTGCATCAAGAAAGTACTAATAAAACTGATCTAATGAATAAAACAAAAAAGTAATGAAAAAAAAAAGAAATTCGATATTCTCATATTTTTTGCTATAACATCTGATGTACGAGAAATTTTGTACTTTTAAAAATTGATTTTGGCTCTTTTTATACTATGGAATAATTCATCTCATTTAAACAAACCTGTATCTCTTATAATAAGCGAGATCCCCATGCTGGAAATGTAATCTGGGACACCCTGTATACACAAGATATGTATAACACCATACAATTTTTCTGCGCATAATTGCTACGCTTTTCTACATTTATTGTGTAATACAGCTCTTAAGAATTATGCATCGTGTGATACACCCTTTAACTAAAATTTGATTTTTAATTTCGTTTTGCTGTGGGCTAATTATAAAAACTGTGACACTATACTGTCTCCTACATCACCACATGAACAACATTTTCATTAATTAAAATTCATTTTGTAGCGTTATTTCTGCTAATTGGACTGTGTTACAGCCAATCATCAACGTTATCTTTATTGTCGTTTTTAATACTGCTCGTTGTGTGTGACAATCGTCATTTAAATCGCACAAATCTGACCATTCGGCAGTGTAATGAGACCTTAACAGCTGTTTGCAAATATCCTGCGGGTATTACGCAACACGAACTACTAAACACGTTATTTGAACATTTAACTGAATAAAAATCGCACTTATTTAAATAGACCACAATTTAAACCACGTTTTATTCATTACAGTTTAGAAGTTACCAATGAATCGCGCACTAATTAACAAAAGTTTGGTTGAACGTAATACGAGAGCAAACATTTCGTTGTTTTAGGTTCGTCTTGAATGAATTTGCTTTTGAATCTATCTGAAATATTTTTCTGTTAAGTGTAACGCAAGGAAACTCGTTACTGACGATAAGAAACGTGCAATTTTTAAAAGGCCGTCCAAGTTAATGTTTTTTATTACACTTAATTTAACCAAACTGCCTCATGCGGTTCAATTTAATGCAATTTTGGAATGATAAGAATCAAATCAACGCCAAGCTGAAAATTATGTTTAGAGGTATTTAACTCTTTTAAAGAGCTTGGAAAATATTATACCTGTATTTACGGTATTCATTGATAAAAGTCAATGCACAATAAAATTACCTAAATTAGGTTTTTTTTTACCGAAAAAAAAAGCATGCCATTTTGGTGCTATGTATGATATACAAATACTAATGAAGTTTCCACAGTGTCTTTTAAAAAGGGAGGGTCGCGATATGCTGTCGCTAGAATTTGATCAAGGCTGTGTTTATTGCATCAAGAACATCAAAACTAAATGTTTTGCAGAGTTATACGTGTCACTGGCCATTTCCTTCGGAAAAATAGGGGGAAAACTGAAAAGTTGAATAATAAAGGTAATTTTTGCGATCGCGTTGGCCATGAAACAGTCAGAGATAAAATCGAAATTCTTCTATTTACCAATGCACGCAGCCTTTGCAAGTAAAATGGTGCAAATTTTTTGAAAAAATCTTCTTTTGTTTTTTTTGTTACAACTTAAGTTAATTTCGAGGTTATGAAAATGGAATGTCAAGTGGACAAAAGTGAGCATTTTCGGCACCATTTGCTTTTTGTGTTTAATCGAGGCCTTAAAGCCTCTGAAGCTGCTCGTGAGATTTGTGCTGTTGATGGAGTATACCCAATGCCTAAAAGGACGGTTCGAAATTTGTTTACACGATTCCAAAATAGCAATTTCGACCTGAAAGACATGGCTCGCTCTGGACGCCGTGTTGAGTACGATGAAAAGCGCCTAATCCAACTTCTTCATGAAAATCCGCGCCAATCCACAAGAGAATTGACTGAGCAAATGAACTGGGTGCATAGAACAGTCGTTAACCACCATCATTCAATGGGAAAGGTTCAAAAACTCGGCGCTTGGGTTCCTCACGTGTTGAATGAAAACAACAAAAATCAACGCTCCACTATCGCCGCCGGTTTGCTCGCCCGTCATCGCTCGACACGGGGTCACAAGCAATGTTTCCTTTACATCAATATGAAGCAGTGGAAAGAATGGCTCAGTCCCAAAAAAACCAAGCGACGCCGCGCGAAAAACAAGAAATTCACCCTCGAAAGAGCTGCGTCTGATGGAACTGGGACGGTATCATTCACTACGAACTTCTTCAGAACAACGAGACGGTCAACGCAGAACTCTATATTCAGCAAATGCAGCGACTCAACGACGCCATTAAGCAAAAACTTGCTGCAACACGACAACGCCCGTCCCCACATCGCCAACGTCACCAAAAATGCGATTCAAACGCTTGGTTGGGAAGTTTTGCGTATTCGCCCTACTCTCCTGACCTGGCACCGTCGGATTTCCATCTTTTTCGATTTCTTTCAAACGCTCTGCGCGGCGTTTCATTCAATAATGATGAGGAATTGAAAACTTGGTTGGACGATTTTTTCATGTCCAGACCAGTAGCGTAGCAAGGGGGGGCGGGGGGTGCGGTCCGCCCCAGGCGGCACATTTTTGGGGCGGCACTTTTAGTCTGCTCAAATGGGGTAAAAATGAAATTCTCGGGGTAATGAAGGAATAGTAGATATAATAATCAGTACCGGCACTGGCGCTATTAAATTCATCAAAATTAATTTTTAAAAAAGGAATTCTTATCTAAGTCAGAGGATAAAACGGGTTACTTGACCTTGCTTCGCTGAAAACCCGCCCCCTTGTAACGACAGAAATTCCAAGTACCTAATAAAATTTATTATACGGTGCCAACCATTCAATAAAATTATGAAACAATTCATTTATTTAAGCCATTAAATTCCATGCACTTTTAAACTCTATTGTACAGGGATTTTTCACCCTTATTAAAAATAATTTCGTGGGAGTGGGGGCGATCTGATTAAAGAAAATAAAAATCAGAAAAGGTTCTACTGTAAAACTGTAATTTTGGAAGATGGATAAGTATTCTACATTATCTGGCTTTGCATTAAAACACGTTTGAACGTCTAAAATTAAAAAAAAATCGCCTGCGCCGCATTTTTTTACCCCCCCCCACATTGTTTTGTCGACCTCTGCTTGGTTTTGGAGAAAGTTAGCGATCCTTATTTATAGGGGCGGCAAATTCAGGGACCGCCCCGGGCGGCACAAACTCTAGCTACGCCACTGGTCCAGACCGCGGGATTTCTATCGTAAAGAATTCGATAAACTTGTTGAGCGATGGGAAGAAGTTGTAAATAACAACGGGGAATACATAATTTATTAATTTATTGTATTCTTTTGGTTTAAAATTTTAAAAAATAATTTTGAAAAACGACCAATACTTAACACCCAACCTAAAGGTGCATTTAAATCAGAGGGAACAGAAGCGAACGAACGAATTCGTTCGGTCAAGCTCGCGCAATTTGCATGGAGAAGCGAAGGCGAGCGAACGAATTCGTTCGCGTTCGCACAGGTTCCGTCGCGTGTCGGTAAACAAGCGAATCATCAAAGGAAGTTCGTGCTCGATTTGCATGGTGCATTTTGTAGCTAGCGAATTCTCTATACTCTATCCGACATGGTTTATTTTTCACACTAGCGCGGATCATCGACGAATGCGAATGTTCGTTCACATTGCATTGCGCATTGACGACCGAACGAACGAATACCTAAAAACCCCTTCGTTCGTTCGTTCGGTTCTGTTCGCTCTGATTTAAATGCACCTTAATACGTTACTGAAGGAGAACATCTGTCGATCCCCTGATGAAGTTCATAAAAATAACGAACGAAACGTTGGAAACGCAAAAATAATAATCATTTTTCCTGTAAATCCATATAGTTTTATTTAGGTACTTCAAACCCAAAAACAAATATTGTTAAACAGAAAGAAAAATAAAAAGCTGTGATATGATTTATAAGCTTAGACACTTAGACATATTGTCAATATGATAATTTAAGTTCTTAAAAATGTTTTAGGTCGTCTAAGTGTCTAAGCTTATAAATCATACATATTGAGCAAAATTTTTTGGAATGTTATTTAACTATAGAACAGATTAAGTTAATAAGTTGGACAGGCCAAGCTTTTTACATCCGCAGAAGCACCACTTAATACCACAAAAGCTTGAAATTTAGTGAAACATTTGGGTAACTCGATTACGTGCACAATTAATTCCGTAGATACAAACCAATGCAGCCAACCAAAGTACCCCTCATGAATTTGCTTCGCCGAAGGCGCCATGCGAACGTGACGCGAAAAAGGTTAAAGTTATTTAATTATCAAAACCAACTAATTTTGAAATACAAAGTAGATAGGCCGAAGGTTTTAAATTAACGGAAATCAACTTCAAGCGAATGGTGGTTGCCTCAAAACTTTTTTTGATCGCAAGCAATTACAACCTATTTCCACTAAAAAACAATTCGTTCATTTAAATGATCGACTTGATTCGAGTTTTAATAAAGTAACACGACTTTAATCGATATTTAACATAAAAAGCGAAAAGGTTGAAAACTTTTTTAAATGTTAAAGAATAATCAAAAACGTTGATTTGTGCTTTCCTAAAGTTTTTATGTTTTAACTTTGATACTTGCCAACAATTGGTCAAAAACAATCTTAAAACTTTATTTTCAAAATGTTTTTCAAATACTTTGTTCATACAGAGTTTAATAATACAGAATTTTTAAACGTTAGATTTGTATTAAGGAAAAAAAAGATAGAAGTAATTTACAAAAAAAAAGTTGTCTACTGCTGGGCTGACATTCGAGGGGTATCGATAAATACTTGGTCTTTTTATAAACAGAAGCGAATATCGTTACCATATAATGACATGTTTTAAAAATTAGAAAATCAATGTTTTTCCTATTCTACGATTTAAAAAAAAGTGTTGGAGCATTGAAGCGGGATAGAAAAGAAAGATGTTAGAGAAAACTTCGATGCTGCCCCTTGTGTGATTTTGGAAGATAGACAAGCAAGTTTAAAACGAATATCAGAGACTCCTAAACCTCTCTTAGGAATGCATTTTTCATATCGTTCACAAAAAGCTTTATAGAAACAAAAGCGTTTCTACAAGGGTGCTCCACGTCACCACGTTATTTAAAATCTTTTGGGAGCGAGCCCTGACACCATGGAAGAGAGAGTGTGAAGGTATGGGAGTCCCGATTAGAAATAAACACCTCTACACTCTGAGTTTTGCTGACGACCAAGTGGCCATCGCCAGGGCGTTACAGAGTAAATTGCCAGGGGCAAACAATGTTTTGGAGGCCATTCAAAATTACAATCTATGAGGGAAAAATACAAAATGTTAATGGTCGTTTGAGATGTATGTTATAAAACTGTTATTTCAACTACATAAATATTATGTTTTTTTTTTAACAGATCAAATTAAAAATTGAGGCCGCTAAAATTGTGAGGCCCGGGGCATCTGCACCTCTTGCCCCGCCCCCCACTGATAAGGCCTGGTCATCGCACAAGATGATAAAGACCCAACCTTTATTTTCGAAAAATGGTTTAGAAGTTAATTTGAATAAAACAAAATATTTTACAACCCAAAAAGAAATAAAAAATTTTGAAATGGTCGAGGCCCAACAAATAAAAGGAACAGAAAATTTTAAACTTTTGGGAGTGTTATATTAAAAGACGAAAAAACAAAAGAAGAAATTAAAAGCAGACTAGGGAAAATTAGAACTTGCATAAAACAGTTTAATCTAATTTTATGGGATACAGAATAATACTAAAACAAGGATAAATAACACCATGGTACGCAGACATATGGAGCTGAAAACTAGGTGATAAATTAAAAAAACAGAAGTAAAATTACTGCAACGGAGATGAAATATTGGAGAAGGAGCTGTGGAGTTACAAGGATGGACAGACTAAACAACGAAGAGATCATTAGAAGAATGGGAGCACAAAAAGACGTATTCAGTTTCATGGAAGTGGAAGAAAAGAGACATCTGTATGGACATGTTAAAAGAACGGATAGAACTAGATGGATAGCACGTGTCACTGAATGGAGTCTTGTATGAGGAAAGAACAGGGCCGATGAGAGAGGGGGGCAGGGGGGGCACCGAGCCCCGGGCCCGGGAGTACACAAATGTTTTTTATTAACAAAATTTTCAAATAATATACTTTACTTGGGGCCCATGAAAAATTTTTCCCCGGGCCCGACGACGTCTCTCGACGCCTCAGGGAAAGAACAGAAGTAGACCCCGAAGATCATGGAGGAATGAAGTAGACAAAGCGATGGAAAGAAAAGGTCTACAGGACAGATATTGGCAAAATCGAGACACATGGAGACAGTGCTTGAGAGAAGGAAGACAGCGACAGCCAAAGAATCGTATTTAATTCCAATGAAATTGGTTATGAAAAAAGTATCAGCGAAATAGATAACCAAATGCCTAAATGCTAATAAAACACAGATGATGGTGGCAATATTAAGATCAATATGCAGCCCATTCTAGCTAGGGAGGGTCGCGATATGTTGCCGCTAGAATCTGATCAAGGCTGTGTTTATTGCTGCAAGAACTTCAAAATTAAATATTTTGCAGAGTTATACGTGCCACTGGCCATTTCCTTCGAAAACATAGGGAAAAAATTGAATAAAAAAAGTAATTTTTGCGATCGCGTTGGCCATGAAACCGTCAAAGATAAAATCAAAATTCTTCTATTTACCATGCGCGCATCCTTTGCAAGTAAAATGGTGCAGAGTTTTTGAAAAATTCTTAAACCGTTCCGGAGAAAAACGTCAAAAACGAAACCTTGCAAAAGCGCTATGATTTGAGAAGTTGTATAACTAAATCTATGCGACTTGCATAGGCGTTTAACATAGGGAAAACCGTTTTTACAAGGGTCTCGTTTTTTGCGTTTTTCTCCGAAACCGTTTTAGATTTCTTCAAAAACTTTGCACCATTTTACTTGCAAAGGATGCGCGCATTGGTAAATACAAAAAATTCGATATTATCCCCGACGGTTTCATGGCCAACGCGATCGCAAGCATTGCCTTTATTATTCAACTTTACAGTTTGTCCCCTTTTTTTCCGAAGAAAATGGCCAGTGGCACGTATAATTCTGCAAAACATTTAGTTTTGATGTCATTGATGCAATAAACACAGTCTTGATCAGATTCAACATATGTTAAGGTGGTAAGTCAAACTTTTGGGCCGCTTGTAACAATGGATAAATCCTGGATTCATGATTATAAAAAAAATCCAGAGGTGGACACATGCTGGTTGTAATAAAAATTTTAACGTTCAGAAGTCTCTTAAAAAAAAATCGCTTCCGTTTTATGGAATAAGAATGGAATAATTTTCACTGATTATTTTCACCAAGGAAAATCGATGACGAAAGAATATTACTGTTCTTTGTTAGCAAGACACCGGGAAAAAATGTGAAAACAAGAGATGGAAAACATTTCAACTTTTCCAACTACTTTGAAATCATCTCATAGATTAAATAGCAAAATTTTGTAACATGCAAAGTCATTCAACAGCTTTTTAATAATTTATCTCATTAAAGTCGTATTGAACATTGCAATTACACATGGCAAATTATGGAACCAATTTTATTTCAGTTTATAATCCTACAGATTTGTTCCACGTAGCCAACTACCTGAAAGATTTATCACTACTCAAAATATTCCAATAAAGGTGTGTATAATTCATACACCGATGTATTTAAGCGAAAATGTTCCATGCAGAATTTCGTGAAATGCTGCTACACCCCTAATTAAATGCACGTTATGACTTTAATTAGAAATGCCAGTTGCTTACACCATCTGGGACATGACAATCGTTGAGGATTTAAAGATTGATTGGTAAGTGCTGGGTATACTTCCTTCGTATTTCTCCTGAGAAATCGCTTTAAAATTCAACCGAGAGCATTCTGTGACAATTTTCCATTACTTAAAAAACGACATTTATAAATAATTACAACGTTTTTATGTGCACTAATCGGTAATAGTTCCTATTGACTGGTTTGAATATGAATCTCGAACACCAGCTCATTTAAATATAACAACCACAATATTTCTGTTCCATTGCGAGTTTAATTTGCATTGCATGTATCGGATATAAGTTGAAATTTCCGCGGAATATAAACAGTTTAATCAAATTAGTTCAAACAGTTGTGTCTTGTATAAAACAACACAAAATAAATCTGGTCGCAATTTAATAATTCCTAGCTCAAATGTTATTTGACTTTAAAATTATGTCGACTTCAATGTTAATCAAATTTTACAAGTGCTTTGAACTATAAATTGCAAATAATAGTGAAGAAACGGACGCAATATTAAACATAGAAGACTATTCTTGTACTGACACATACCCAATAGCATACTTTGTAGGTGTACCAACGGTAAGGCAATTAACATAATTGGTATGTTCGCTGTTTAAACTAATTAACACTTAAGATTATTAAAAAGCTATTTCTATGTACGAGTAATATCATGGACCAGGAAATGAAAAATAGTGATTAACGAAAACAAATCTAACCACGTTGATTTCATCAATAAAACAGTAGGGGAAAGTGGGGCAAGTTCACTAGCTTAACGGAAATTGTTAGTACAAAAATATGCAGTTTTTTTTTTAAACAAAATATAAAGGTCACATACATATATGAATTTACTGCAAACTAGAAGAAGACTTTTTGGAAAAATGGTGTTTTAGTGTCTCATCCTTTCCCTTTTTGGTTAACGCTTTACATGTTTTTGCCCTCTCTTTCTCCTCAAGTTCCTCCTTGTTTGGCGTAGCGGTTAACACACAATATTTCTGTTTCTTCCGTCTCGTGGTTTGTGGTCGGTTGTATTTTGGGTATGGTCTAATTTCCGTAAAAGTTTTAGGACTATGAGCTGCTCTTGATGACTTCGGGGTTTGTATTCCAGAAGGCCCTGGTAAATTTTGATCTTTCTGCGTTTCGAAATCCTGTACTCCAAAAGGACCTGGTGTAGACGAATCTGATTTTCAAGTGTCCTTTGTAATAATTAAGTTAATTTAGGGTTCGTCGTCGTCGTCACTTGACACAGCGTCTCTTCGTGAATATCAGCAACCTCCGGATTAGCCCGTTCGGTTGTTGAGGCAGGTGTGAAATCTGCGTCGTCGAATACTCCGGGGTTATATGGTTTAATTCCACATTTTTTAAAGCTTTTAACTGCTGTGCCTACAGTTGCAGATTTTTAATAGGCCTGCCCAAACAGTCTTCCAATTTCCCTGTCGGTAATTGTCTTTCCCGGGTTGTTTACAAGCAAATAATCACACGCCTGACTAAAATACGAAGAGTAGGTTCCGGTATTGTTAACTGTCACATTTTCTTCCTCGACAGCATGAAGTGCTATACTCAACGCATCTTCCGACCAGGATCGGCGATCGGTCTTTTTAACATCGTTTCTTACCATCTGCAAGAGTCAGCTACATTTTCCTAAGTACCATTGTGATCATCTAGGGACGTTGCCGTAACAATGGGGCAACTTGACGAATTCGTCATCTTGCATCCGCCAACTTGCCTCCGAGTTAACTTTTATTTTATTTTTTAATTTCTTAAACGCGTTATCAATAATTGAACATATTGTGAGACATCAACACAATTCTAGCAGTCTATTATATGTAACAAATGAAATGTAGGTTGGTCGATGTCATCTAGTTGTAGTAAAAATTTAAATTTAAAAAATTAAGCAAGCATAAAAACGCGGTGTAAAATTGCCAAATAAAAAACTGGACCCAAACTGATGGTAATGTTTTACCTAGGGCATAATTTCACTGTACGATAACAACATTTTCTACAATGATAAATAAGTATTGCTACTTTCTTCTTACAAACTAAAGTGAAAAATACAATAAAACTAACAGTAGTAATTCTTCCAACTTCAATATAATTTAAGTTGAAAGTGGCATTCAATATACTGATAATAAAACTACTACAAACTGTTGTTACAACTCCCCAGTGATATTCTAAGAAACATTTTGTTAAAGTATGTGAACATACAATTTCTTATCCATTAACTTAAAGAGGAAAATTATAGCATACTAATATTTAACCATAAAAAATCTGAAATTTCAGTTGTATGGAAAACTTATCGATCGATAATTATAATACCACGCTTCGGTACAGGAGAAACCTAAAAACGAGAACTACATTTATACACCTCGGATTTTAAATTGCACCGCAAATAAGAAAGAAAAACGAAAACTCCTATATTGCGCGCGGATGTTTCACAATCTTATAAAATATCGACCATTTCAAATCATATTTTCCAATCTCAAACATATGGTTAACGATTTTTATGAGATTTTGCAAGTAATTTGGGATCAATACACGCGAAATAAAATGCGCTTAACGACTTGAATAATTTAAAGCGATAAGGAATCGTTTTATAGCTAAAAGTTTGCCTTTTTTAGGACACAAAAATAAATTGTATCAATTTTCATTACCATAAGTGAAAGTACGTATGTAGTATTGTATTTTTTCAAAAAATTATTGTTTTGTGTAATTATAAACTTCTAGGATATAACATTAATTTTGCTTATTTGTTCTTGATTTGGTTTTAAGGTAGGGTTACCAGGTTTTAAAAAGTCCACAGTAGGACAGTACCTTTAGCTTTAGGGGGGGGGGGGCAGAAAACATTGCACGCAAAAACTTAAACACATTTTATAATGATTTTGATTTTTGATATACTTTACTTCCATGAAAAACGATAAAATATTTTTATTAACAAAAGTAATACTGAAGACAACACAACATTATAAATATAGAGGGTGATTAATAAATAATGCGAAACATTTTAAAAGGTAATTCCTTATCAGCCTTTTATATTTTTTTTTTCTAAAATTTTTCTTTTTAAGTAAAACGGTAAAATTAAGTTTTCATTTTATTTTTCAAATTAGGAGAAATGTAGGAGATTAACATTTAGTAGATGTTTTTTACTTATTAAAAGGTTTCCCAGTTATATTTTTATCATCTCCACCCTTCACAAGAGCCTGAAAAGTGCAACCTCTGTTGTTTTTTTCATCAAAATCTTTTGGAGGGTTAAATTTTCTGCTGTCAATAATACGCTTCCTCCTCTATCCCTACTCCATATAAGCTATACGCCTCATTGGTGGGTAGGGGTACGGAGCGAGTTTTGATTTCCTAACCTTACTTTAGTGGTAGTAAATTAAATTAATTGCAAATTGCATATATTTCACACTTTAATTTTTTACAAATTAATTATTCAAAGTAGGACATTTAAGTACAAATGTAGGACGTCAGATTTAACCTGAGTGCGTGAGTGAGATCGTGCGTCCCACTTGTTTCCTAAGGTTACATCTGACCGGCACCGCGTCGGTCTGTGGAGACCTTAATACCTAATTATGCAACTTTGCCCAAATTCGTAGCCCTGGAGATAAATTAACACGATGTTTTTATCTTTCACTGCACAATAGTTAAGATAAAATATAAAACGAAGTGTTCTGTAATTAAATTATACTTTGTCTGTTGTAATATAGAGACTAGCAAAAATTCTTGATATCAAAATTCCAGATTTGAGCTTTCCAGCGATGAACGATTCCCGTGTTGCATGTTTCCATCGTTGCATGATTTCTGCGTTGAGTGATTCCAGCGTTGAACGATTCAAGATTTGAATGATTCTATCGGTGCATTTTCCATATATAAATGTTAGAGATATGAATGGCTTACTGTTATATACACTGCGCTAAAGTTTGGAAACGGGCAAATATCTAAAATATTGCAGATATTACGATGAACTTTGGTATCTGACCTTTATTTTTTTTTGGAACTTAATGAAAATATTGATGTTGCAATACGACTTCCGGTTTAACCGGAAACGGACTCAAACTTTGAAATTTCAAATAGACCCCCGTATTATATTTTTGAATTCCCATTCATATTTACTTTTAAAATGTTGTTATACATTATAGAAAATTTAATAGTCCTTCAAAAACATCAAGCCTACCTGTTTTATACCTGAAATTAATATTTTCCGAGAGATCGAGATTTTATAGGTAATTATTAGTGCTACCTAATATTTTCAAGTAGGCTATGAAGGTAGACAGTGTAGTTTATATTTTAAATTAGTTTTATTTTTATCTACTTGACGAAAATAGGTTTGTTCATTATAAAACATAATTTCAAAGAGAGTGTCAACCGTCAATTCCATATTTTAAATGCTTATAATAGATTATTAAACACTATTGCCTTTTCTAGTAACTAATAGACATCTTTACAGATGACAATAATAATTACCCTTTGGTAAAAATAATTGTGGGTACCATAAAACTAAACCAAAGAAAAATGGCTTAAAATTGGTTTGCTTATGAAATTAACAAATTGAAGAATGCAGAAGAACAGGCAAGTTTTAAGTCATGTGAAGGATGATTTTGTTTGCCATCACATAAATGTAAATCAGGAGAACAAGAAGTTAATTTTCGTCTTAAATCTGACTCGACATCCAAACTGTTCCTATAATTATTTTATAAGAAAAGCAAAATTAACGATCCAGTTTCGCACTTATAATTTTTAACAAAAGGCATTTAAAATTGAACTGCTTTTTGGCATACATTTGGATACTCTTCTTGACAAAACCTTACTAAAGATTAATTATAGAATCGTTCCAAATTTACCTAAAAAGAAATGGTAATTTAACAACTTTTTTAGATTTAATACTAAGCGAAATACCCATCTAATGCAATCGAATTCGGACTACCCTGTACATCGCCCTAAAAAGCAAATTTAAAACGGAATCACAAACCAACGAAGTCCAACAAACGTTTTGCGTTTAAAAAAAAGTAATATTTGTGTTTACTCTTGCCTACATTTTTTTTAAATATATTTATTTACACCTTTTGTGGTCTTTAACCTGTCTACCTATACATATATCAAGGTTTCTCTTTTTTCTAAAGTAAATAACAAAAAACTAACCAATTGCCACGTTAATACTTTGTTTATTTTACTTGATTGTACTAATCGTGGAAATTTAAACACGGCTTAAGCAAAAAAATCATTCCTAGCCATTTATTTAGTATCGATCATATTTTTAATAAACTAAACCCTAAGCAAATCCTTGCGAACAAAAGAGAATCGTTGAACAAACAAAAGATTGTAACAATTTTATCCCGGCGCTTTTTAAAAGAGATGTACTACATGGAAAGAAACATTATGAAGATTCTTGAAACAAACAAATAATTTTAATTAAATCTGAATGAAGAACTATGAGATTCGCCATCTTAAAAATAATTACTTTCAAACTTGAGTTCCACTTTGAGTACGTGCACTTAAAAACATGATACTGTCTAATATTTAACATTACTTCTGCAAATGAAAAAGGTTAAAATAAAATAATTTGTCAACCCTTTAATCATTAGAGCCTACAAAATACATAAATACTAATTAGTGTTCCATTTAAAAATCAAGCTACCTTTGATCTTTAATTTTTATTTGAGCACATATAATTTGAAGTTTGTCGTCAACAGGTTTAGATATTCATTGCTGTCGCCAACAGAAAAAACGTTGGATTATATTAGCTTGGTTCTTTAATTTTGCAAAACTAGCTTGAGGCACTAACAATCTATTAAACTTATAGAGAACGAATTATGATAACGTTTTTTATACAGTGCAATTCCAGAAGCATAAGTAGGCCTTAGTCTACGACCCACTAATAAAGTAAAAGGGTTTTCCAAAATGCGCTTTAGGATTTTAAATGTCGATAAATGCAGATTGGCTTTTTGTATTCGGGTGGAATTTTATTTACCCTAATTTAGGTTATATACAAGTCAAACCATGGCGTTGCTGTCACAAGAACAACGTATTGAAATCGTTAAAACTTATTGTGAAAATGTACGTTTTATAAAAGAAACGCAATCGCAAATGATCCATCAACATCAATTCCAAGATATTCTTAAAATTAAGCATTGCCCAAACCAGTTTACCGAGCTCAGTGGCTGGTTGTGTTAGCAACCTAACTTGCAATCGGGAAGTCATGGGTTCGAATCCCAGGGCCGACTGTGATTGTAGGGGTTTCAGGTGGTTTCCTTCACAGTTAAGGCAAATGCTGTGGCAGTACTTCCACCTATCCTTGCCCATCCTTGACTATCCACATCCTTACCCACTATCCCTGTACCTCTTAAGACTGAAAAAGGGGGTCATTCCCCATATAGCAGTCTGCCGCGCGAGCGGAACACAGATGTGAGCCATCACCAAACCAGTTTATGGAAAATTTCACACAAATATTTGCATTTGCATGCGTATAAGATTCACTTAACGCAAGAACTCAAGGATAGGAACCATTTGCAACTCAGAAATAATGTTACTTGGATGTTATAACAAAGAGCAACGGATCCTCAGTTTTTGCGTAAAATCATCTTCAGCGATGAGGCTCATTTCAAGTTAAATGGAAGTGTTAATAAACAAAATTTTCGCGTTTGGGAGAAAAAAAATCCTTGAACTATTCACGCAAAATCACTTTATACCAGGGCATGAAACCGGTTTTTTAAACCGGTTTAAAAAACCGGTTAACCGTTATTTTTTGTCAGAAAAAGTGATTTTTAACCGAAACCGAAACCGTTATTTTTAAAGGCAAAAAAAACGGTAACCTTTAACCAAAATAATAAAAAACCGGTTTTTTAACGTCTTTTTTTAATAAAAATTACGATGAAAAATACAAAATCTGTAGTAAATGCGATTAGTTTACCAAAAGTCATTACTGAACTCTTGATTGTACATTTATTATAAAATTATAAATAAGTAATTTATTTTTATACTTTGCATTCCTGATCTAAATAATTTTAAAAACCGGTTAATTTAACCCGTTTTTTCTAAACCGGTTTTTTACGAATAAAACCGGTTTTTCAACAAAAACCGTTATAAAAATAAAGTTCTCGATTTCGGTTAACCGTTAACCAAAAATTTTTTCGGTTTCGAGCCCTGCTTTATACACAAAAATGAACGGTTGGGTGTGGTTTGTGGTCTGGAAAAAAATCATCGGCCCATTTTTCTTTAAAGCTTACTCCAGCGATTGTGGTTTGTTTAGTCAAAAATGTTGTGAAAAATAATAAATAATTTTCAAACACATCTTTCCCAAAACATTTTCCATGCATGTTTGTTTTTAATGCACTCACAGATTTAGAGTTAAATTCTGTATCACAATAAATAAAAAAGTGTACTATGTAATATAAAAAAAAAAAAGTTGACTATCGCCAGTCTGATATATTTTATCGTAGAAAAAAACATTTTAACGTCATTTTATAGGAAATTTCTTGCGATTTAAAAAAGAAAGGGTTTATAGGGTTTAAAATAACAAAGTAATAGGGGTGCGACTGTCAAAGTGAATCACCGGGGATAGTTTATTTAAATAATTTTGAGGCCAAATTTAGAATAAATTCTTTCATTTGCCTTTTTACCGTTTCATCAAATTAATAGGTAGTTTGTCATTTTTAATTACTCTTTTCCGATAAAAATTTCCATTCGTTTTGTTAGTTAACACAACTGAACCTGTAATTTACTTTTTTTCCCCAAGTAATAGCACAGAATCATGTCGTTTTTTTGCAGTGTAATCGCAATGTAATTACGCAATTTTTATACCAGTACTGAAGAGACGAGAGAAAATGAAAAGCTTGTTTTTACTGGAAAGACGTTGAAAATGAACGTTGAGATTATCAAGTGAGATTAATTTCTCAAGTGTGAGAGAGGATTCGTGTTTAAAGATAACAGTTTACTTAAGCTGTGTAAAAAGTAAATATCCAAAATAAAATGTTAAAAAAGGGAATAATTTAAATACGATATTTAAAATTTACCACTAATATCTCAAATTTTTTAAATTGATCGTACAAAGTGCATTTTAACTAAATTGACTAATTGTTAACATTTTTAAAGTTATACAGGGTGATCCATACAGAAGGGCCACTATTAGGATCTCGTAAACGGTAAGAGCTACAAAGAAGTTTAAATTAGACAAATTCTTCCCTTTCTGAGACCTAGTCAGTGATGCTTTAATGTTTTAAAAAGTTCCATGGCACGCTAGATAATAAACAAAAATTATGGGCATATTTTAAAATCGTTAATAACTCGGTTGTACTCGATGGCATAAAAATATTTTTGGGGAAAAAGTTGTGGATGTTTTTGCTTACTGTAAAACGAAAACATTCATTTTTTTAAATATTGTTTAAATTCATGGCACTCCACAGCTTCATAGGGACTTTTTTATGAATTCTGTTTGTTTGGAGCCTAAACATATTATTGAAAAGACGAAAAAATGCTTTTTCAACTATGGTTTCCATTTGAAAAAATGCAAGTTGGTAATTTATCTAGGAACTCAAACAATATTGAAACAACTGAATGTTTTCATTTCATAGTGCATAAGATATCTACAACTTTTTTCCCAAAAATATATTTGTCCATCAAGTTAAAGCGAATTATCAACGTTTAAAAAAAAAAGTTTTAATTTTTCTTTATTTTCTAGCTTGACATGGAACTTTTCAAAACATTTGAGCACCACTAAATAGGTCTCAGAATGGAAAACAATTTGTCTAATTAAAATTTCTTTGTAGCTCTTACCGTTTACTAGATCCCAATAGTGGTCCTTCTATATGGAACACTCTGTGTTAACTAAAACACTTTTGCTAGAATGCAATATAAGCAACAATGTTCGTCAAAATGAAGCGTAAATGAAGATTATAAATAAAGCTAGTAAATTTCCTTTAATTGTTATTACCAAAAGCATTTTAATTTTTTACTATTCGCATTCGAAATTTTCTTTTTTTAAATCCAGTTTAATCTAATTTTGTGCAAACTGTGCTTATTTTAACTGCGATATTATACTTTTCGTTAAAGATTGTATTCAAATGCAATGTTTGTTTTTTAAAATCATAATTTTTGGAATGTTACTGTTACTTCCCATCTTTGGATAAGCCACTGTTGGACGTCTACACAATTTATTCTTCCTAAATTAAAACGAAATGACATTTAATAATGAACTAAAATTTGAAAAAAGCAACGTTGATTGAACATTGTTAATAAGATCTTTCAAAATGTTATGTCCAAGGCCTTTTGTACTATTTTAATGCAATAATATGTAATTGTTTAACAATTTTTCAATCTTTTTTTGCTAAATCGCATTATTTCATTCCATTTTAAATAAGTCTTTTTCAAAAATTGTATGTTATAGAACATGGATGGCAAATAGGTGGCACGCGAGAGATTTTCGACGGCACCCTAAAGAATACTATGAATACATTTTTTCTTTAAATTTTAAACTTTTTCGAAAAGTTTTATTTATTTTTAATTAGTATGCTAATTATCTACAACTACATGTTATTTAAATATCAAATTATTAAAAATACCAGAAAATAACAACTCTTTTTATATCGATACAATAATTTGTTCATTACTATATCTACATATAAAATACCAACTGTAGCGATGCACGGAACTTTTGATTGCATACAGTAGCGTAGCAAGGGGGGGGGGGCGGTCCGCCCCGGGCGGCACTTTTAGTCTACCCAAATGGGGTAAAAATGAAAATCTCGGTGAATGAAGGATCAGTAGATATTGTGACTGACCGTACTGTATATAGTCCGCACTATTGTTGAAGAGTACTTATTACTCTTATATTTATTGTTATTAATTATGGCTCGTGATCGTCTTTGTAAAGGCGGGCTGTCACAATATAATAATCAGTACCCGCACTAGCGCTATTAAATTCATAAAAACTAATTTAAAAAAAAGGAATTCTTACCGAAGTTAGAGGATAAAACGGGCTTCTTGACCTTGCTTCACTGAAAACCCGCTCCCTTGTGACGACAGAAATTCCAAGTTTCTAATAAAATTTACAGTACGGTACCAGCCATTCAATAAAATTTCAAACAATTCATTTATTTTGGGCATTAAATTCCATGCAGTTTTAAAAAATCAGAAAAGGTTCTACTGTAAAACTGGAATTTTGGAAGATGATAAAGTATTCTCCATTATCTAACTTTGCTTTAAAACACGTTTGAACGTCTAAAATTTAAAAAAAAAATCGCCTGCGGCGCAATTTGTTTCCCCCCCACTTTTTTGAGTCGATCTCTGCTTGCTTTGGCAAAAATCAAAAATTAGCAACCCTAATTTATAGGGGCGGCAAATTTAGGGACCGCCCCGGGCGGCACAACCTCTAGCTACGCCACTGATTGCATATGTATTTAGTGACACATAAAATCATGACGTTGGCAATACTGAACGAAATAACTGACGGTTGTTTCTGGTAGGTAGGTAAGTAGGGTAGCTTAGGTTAGGTTAGGTACTGGCACGGGGAAAAATTTGTATTAAATTTTATCTTATATTGGCACACTGATCAAATCCTATTTGCCATCCCTGTTATAGAATAACGTTGACGTAACGGCGCCTCCACCATTTTCAACATTTTTAGTCACACCCCCTAAAGAATAATTTTAATAGTTTATCTCAATTTACAAATAATAAACAATGACGACAAAAAAGCTTCCTAATAATTTAAAAATAAAGTGCTTTTATAAAAATAATCATTAAAATACAAAAAAAGTATTTACCAAAACTATAAATAATAAATTAATGTGCTTCAAAAGCTATTGTATGCATCTTGTGATAAAGTTGAAGCACATCAATTCCAAAATAGCGTTAAGTTGCAGGTGTGGTTTAAATTATGTAAGGGCGTTAAACATTTATAAGAGAAGTTGAAAGTTAAATGACGTACAATGTCCTGACACGTAGACAAAAATTACACTTTGATACTTTTCTCCAACTCGTGTAACGTTTCCGTTCTAAAAAAGTTGAAAAAACAACCCACCTACCTAAGCAAGAGGTTAAATTTAGTTTTTTTTTGCCTTTATGTATTTTTTTATTTACAATGTTTGGCTATTTTACGAATTTTTTTAACAATTAATACAGCAGAACTGAAATGTTTAACTGTTAACTGTCTAAAAATCAGCTACTAGGACAGATTTAACACATATTTTTTTATTATACCTTAAAATATTGCGAATCGACCCAATAACCCCCTTCTTATGCAACAATTTCGAAATTATGGCAGAATTCTATACCTGATGTCATATTGCACCACCAACAAATAACAGATTTAACAATAAAACAGTTATATCAAAAATAAAATCATAAATTTTTTAAATATCAAGAGGTTTCAATTGCTTTTTTTAATCTTGTCCTTTTTCATGTAAAAAAAAGGTAAAAAACTTTAAATGGCGGAAAGATAAAGCATTCATTTTTTTACAATTGTAATTTTTTTAAGTTCTCAATAAATTTAAACTGACGTAGTTGATCCTCATGCTTACTACAGAAAAACTAGTAAAGATTTCAAGGGCTTCTATTTTAAATATATTTTCAATGCATTACTAACAAAACTAGTTAAAATCGCATTAATTAAAAATGTCTTATATAATAGTTTTATTTTATGAAAATAAGCGCAATAAAGGTAATAAATCTCCTCGTTTTAATTAAAAATAAAAGAAATTGCGACAATTTAATTTAAATTTTTTAACACTTTTTTAGAATGCCTTCATTTACTACACACTATATTTTTATACATACATGCAAGTGTGTTCTATAAAGAAAATATTGAGAATTTTCATTTTTCGATCACACTATTCACAATATTTTTCCAAAAAAAAAATTCAAAAACGCAAAAAAAATAAAAAAGTTTCTTTCAGGTTTAAATACTCGCAAAATCTTTATTAGTATTCATATATTAACCTCACAAACACATTTCAATTTTATTTAATTTTTTTTAAATTTGAAATTTTTAATTTAATTCACAATTAATTTACTACATTTTATTTAATTTAAAAAAAAAACGGAAATACAAGTTTATCTCTAAAGAACATTTTTAGTCGTTTAATGGCTCGATTTGCATTTTTCACAATTTTTTTTTGGAACATAAGGCAAAAAGAATCGTTTAATTTAAAAAAAAATTAAAGTGCACTTTTTGGAACATTTTTATTTACTAAATATTTACTTAAAATATAAATTTTAAAAAATCATTTTAACTTCAAAAAAGTTCTTGATTTCAATAAACCTTTTTAAAACTTTTAAAACTCCTCTTTCCTAAATTTAATTGAAAAGTAGTTTATTATTTCTTTTTAATTGTCGAACGTAAAGGAATAACAAAAAAACTTAAGAACCGTAGAGGGCTGTGGATTTCCAAGCTCTTTTAAACACTTTTTAAACAATTGAAAGTTCCTACCTTAGCAAACGCGAAGTTCGCAATCAATTCAACAGGTTGGTCGGCGAGTTCCAAAACTGGCCAAGTAGTCAACGGCTGACGAGCCGGTACGATGCGTAACTGTTTTTCAAACACTGGGACCAATTCTCCAAGTTGCGATAGCGATTCTATTACGGACGCAAAAGCACTACAACGCGCGAAAGCCGACGGTAATGCCGGCGTCCGGTGCTCTCAAAGGGCATCCAGGTTGTGAGCGGTACGTCGCGACTTTATAGTCTTTATAGGCGGTTGACATGCGCATCGGTCATTTATTTAATGGTGATGATATCTTTATCAGGGTTGGCCAAGAATGTGTTACTTCACAGCTAACCAAATGACGCCTCTGCAATAAAAACAAAACAAAAAATTAGCATCGAAACCAACTTTCAACCGAAAGACAAAAAGTCGCAGTGGTAAACAACTGCGTACAGAAAAAAAAAACAATATCTGATGAGTTATAGAAACATAGTGGATTATTACAGTACAAAGGAGAAAAAAAACAATTGTCAATCAATAGCTCAAGATAAGGTGAATAGCTTAAATATTTAGCGTTGGGGTTCGTAGCCCCAACAAATTTTTAATAATATTATTTTGTAAATTTTTGTATATGAGCTAAATATTTTGAAAATGGCATAAGTAACTATTTGCAAAAAAAGAGTTAAAGCTGTTTACGATTACAAAAAAGTATCGTATTTTTGCCTTTAAACATTTTACTTGCAATTTCTTATAAAATCATTACTATTTTTGCCGATAGAAATTTTATTATCTAGCAGAAGGGCAATTGCAAATATTTTAAAAACGGCATAATGATGGATTTGCTTTCTTATATACCCCCAATTTACCACAATTATTTAAAAAATTTGAAACAAAGTAAAATGTCCGAAGACTTCATCACTTCTATTAATGACAATGATTGAATACATGAACAAAATTTTATATGAAAACGTTATATAAATCACTTATATGTACTTATATTTCAAAATGTACTGCTAAATAATTTACTTATTACCTACTTATGCATTTTATGAATATTATTAAAAGTAAAAACTTCTTAAACAAACTTATAAGTTTTCTTATCAACTTTCTTGTCAATCATCATTTAAGACTAAGAGGCTACACACACCTATGCAGTTAAAAAAAAAATATCTTTTTTCAATAAAATTAAGTGATATTCTCTAAAAATTTCAATAAAATATTTCAAAAATTGCCCGAGTTACAGCTGGTCGCCAGTGTAATACTGTTACATCGTAAATCTCACCTCTAAAATGCTCAAGCTCAAACTCAAACGCTAAAACGGCGGTGCGATTTATCCTTGCGAACTCCAAAATACGCCATTTTCAGTACTAAAAAAGCACACCTACAGCTGGAGACATTGTTGCAAGACGCATTCGCACTCTTGGCAACAATGGTCCGTGGCCGCATCTCAGCATTTTTCTCAAAATTATCTAGCCTTTATCATAGGATTTTTTTAAACGTCGAAATGAATTTTTTTATAAATTAAAGAAAGTCAAATTTGTAGTCAAAATCCGAAATTTGGCTTTTTTAGTTTTTGAGATATAGGGGAAACAGTTGAAAAGTGGATTTTTGTTTTTTGCCCGTAACTTTTTCATTTAATGTCGAGTTTTATTTCTGTAAAAACTTTTTTAGAGCCACTTTTTACAAGGAATAAAAATCTCCAGTTAAATTTTCTATGCGACGTTTCGCCTATTTTAAACCATCATCAAGTCAGTTTTTTTAATGGACGCTATATCTGATTTTAACGCCAATTTGTATAGCATTTTATTCTGAATTCGATAATGTAAAACACTTGGCACTTTTTTGAAACAATTGTTGTTAAAAATGACAAAAACAAATATATTTTTTTAAAAGATTCCAAATCGGCAAAGTAAATAATTGTCTTTGTCCCTTTTTGATGGAAGCAGGTAAGTAAACCGCAAGAAACTACCATTAAAGGAATTAAGTTAAAGATTTACCACAAAACGAAAATAGGTAGGTATTTATTTATTTATTGAAGGGAAAAATACAGTTATGCCATCCATGCACGGTCACCCAACCAAGAACTAACTTAACTTGTCAAACGAACGCATTGGTTATATCTTCAACGGTTATGCCCTTTATCTACCTTAAGGGCTTCTACTAAGTAAACAGATTTTCGGACGTTTTTTTTAAACTAAGATTTGGTTACAAAAATTTTGTTGCACATTCTTGTATGCCAAATAAGGGATTAAATGTATTATAAGTGTATTTTATTACTTAACTGAGAAAAATATTCTAAAAATATTTGCTAATAAGTAAACAATGTTAATGCTTTCTCAATATATTTATTAATACCTATATTTTTTTCTTAACGAAATTGCAGTTTTATTCCATACAAAATGTTTATTTTTCAATTAAGCCTTTAATGGTAATTTCATGCGGTTTACTTACCTGCTTCCAAGGGAAGAGGGACAAACACAATTAGCAATTTTTCAAAATAAAATATTTGTTTTTACCATTTTTAACAACAATTGTTTAAAAAAAGTGCTAACTTTTATACAATGTCGAATTCAGAATAAAATGCTCTACAAATTGACGTTAAAATCAGATATAGGTAGCGTCTATAAGAAAAAATTTACCTGTTGATGGTTTTAAAAAAGCGAAACGTCGCATGGAAAATATAATTGGAGATTTTGATACCTTGCAAAAAATGGCCATGAAAAAGTCTTTAGAGAAATGAAATTCGACATCAAATGAAAAAGTTACGGGCAAAAAACAAAAATCTACTTTTTTACTTTTCCCCCTATATCTCAAAAACTAAAACATCTAGATAAGTTCTGTTTACGCCAAATTATTAAGCACCTGAATATACAAATTTTCCCTAATTTAACCGAAGTCGTAACCGTTTACAAGATCCCTATAGTGGCCCTCGAAAAACGAGAACCCTGTATTTCGAATCCAACCAAAGAATCAGTTCTTGTAAACCCAATTTTAACCTGAAAACTCACTTTTTTAGACTTTAAAACCCTGTAGTATACTGGAACCTTATAAAAAAATAATACGCTCACAACCTAATCTTTTTAAATACGTTGTACCCGAGCCGCAATATTTTTTAACTATTTTGCTTTATAAAAGATTGTAACTTCTGCAAGGTAATTTAACTTTTGCATAAAACCTTTTAAGTGCAACAAAGCTTAAAATTTATTAACTCAATTTATACTCAGCCAGAACTTTTTATTTCTTTTATTAAAATTTTTAATTCAAATTCAACAACACCCAAGTTAATGAAACCAATAGTAAAAAGTATAAAATAATAACTCAGGCAGCGTCATTACAATTAAATTAATTCATGAGTTCGCGTTTTTTCCTCCTTACAGAATGATCATTTAATTAATACGACGTCCGTTTAAGAAATTCTAAAACCGAGGGACATTATAATTTGGCAGAGTTATTTCATGTCTTTTAATAAACCCTAGCATTTTTAACGAAAAATTCGTATTGAATTATTAACGTGCATTTGAATTTTTAATTACTTCTAAAAGCTTAATTAAACTTTTAAACAGCGAAGGAAGAACTTTACAGTCACAACATTTTTAACAAACAATTTATTTAAAAAAATTCTTGCCCGAGTTATCCTAGATTCCATAAATTAGCGTGGCCTTTCTATGCTCATTTTTGTGTTCGTTATCTTGTAGTAAAACAAATGTTTCAGTAGCTAAATTGTTACAAATTTTTTATTAGATTTACGCACGTTGCCTACTGAATTAGATTAGATAGTTTCGGTTGGCCGACTTATTGCTTATCTAGCCAAACTAAGCTTGCTGTAAAATTCCATTAATATCCTTTGCCACATATTCGCGAAACCAGTTACATCATTTATTGATTTGGTTACATAATAAACACAAAAAATATCAAAAGACGAACAAACGTCAAAATATTTATTGACGAATTTGTTTACACTGAGTGATATTTATTATTTACAAGAGAACAATTTTTAAATTGTAGAGTATCATTTAAGTCGAGAATTAAATAGTACTTTTAAGAGTGTCAAATTTGGTATTTATTATTATTAAGTTATATGGTAAGGAAATTAAAGGTAGAGTACGATCGGGTTGAATAAATATTAATCATGAACAAATCCGAGTATCTGATAATAGAAAATAAACTCGTTATCTTAAGGAACTAAGTACAAAACAGAAGTGGAAAAATGCAAATATTTAGGATTCATTTTTAACAAATTAGAAAATAGTGACAAGGAAATTAACAATTGTATAAATAAGGGCAGAAATGTAATAAAATCGCTTAATTCGATACTTTGGGGAAAAATATTAGGAAAGAAACAAAAAATAAGGATGTACAAAACCTATAACAATATACGGCGCAGAAGTGTGAGAGTTAAATTATAAAAACAAGAAGAAATTGTTAGCTACTGAAATAGATTTCTTAGGGAGAAGCTGTGGAAAATCAAGATTGAACCGAGTTAGGAATAAGACCATAAGAGAAAACATTAATATCAATATAACTAAAGCAGATGTAGTAGAAACGCAAACGAGACAGCTAACATGGTTTGGACACACTAAAAGGATGAACGAAAGAGAGCCGCGTAAAAAGTTGGAACATTCAAATATGGAATGTTCAAATCTGGAAAATGCACCGGTAGAATCATTCAAATCTTGAATCGTTCAACGCTGGAATCACTGAACGCCGGAATCATACAACACAAGAATCGTTCATCGCTGGAAAGCTCAAATCTGGAATCCAGAAATTAACAATTGTTGCTGCCCTCTATATTACAACAGTCAAAGTATAATATAATTACAGAACACTTCGTTTTATATTTTATCTTGACTATTGTACAATGGAAGATATAAACATCGTGTAAATGTATCTCAAGGGCTACGAATTTGGGCAAAGTTGCGTAATTATAATGCAAATTCGTAGCCCTTGAGTTACGTTAACACGATATGTTTTTATCTTTCACTGTACAATAGTTAAGACAAAATATAAAACGAAGTGTTCTGTAATTATATTATACTTTGACTGTTGTAATATAGAGGGCAGCAAAAATTCTTAATTTCGGGATCCCAGAGCTTTCCAGCGATGAACGATTCCCGTGTTGCGTGGTTCCATCGTTGCATGATTCTTGCGTTGAGTGATTCCAACGTTGAACTATTCAAGAGCTGAATGATTCTATCGGTGCATTTTCCAAAATTGAACATTCCATATTTGAATGTTCCAGATATTAATGGCTTACCTATAACTCGGTTATACTTGATGATACAAAAACATTTTTTTTTTGCGCACTCTAAAATGGAAACATTCAATTGTTTTAACAATGCTTAAATTCGTAGCACTCTACAGCTTAATTGGGACTTTTTGATGAATTTTATTTGTTTTGAGCTTAAATATCAAAACCTTATTTTATTGAAAAGAGGAAAAAAATGCTTGTTCATAAGGTCATAGCCAACTATGGTTTCCATTTATAAAAAATGCAAGTTTATAGTTTTTCTAAGAATTTAATTAATAAATATTGAAAAAATGAATGTTTTTATTTTACAGTGAGTAAAAAAATCTACAATTTTTCTCCAAAAATATTTTTGTACCACAAGTATAACCGAGTTATTAACGATTAAAAAAAAAAACACATTTTGATTTTTGTTTATTATCTAGCGTGCCTTGGAACTGTTTAAAACATTAAAGCATCACTGAATAGGTCTCAGAAAGGGAAAACAATTTGTCTAATTTGAACTTCTTTGTAGCTCTTACCGTTTACGAGATCCTAATAGTGGCCCTTTTATGTGGACCATCCTGTATGTATTATTTTATGTCTGTAACTGTGACTACACATGGATTACATTAACTTATTACAAGGCTTTAAAATATGGCAGCACAAAAGGATGCAAAGGATAAGTTGAACTTAAAAAGTAAAAAATGAAGAAGTATTTAAGTTAATTGGAATAAACCAGCAATTAGTTATCACTGTCAAATAGTGCAAAATCGCTTATTT
The DNA here is from genome assembly GCA_947652605.1 of Elmis aenea. Taxonomy (NCBI): domain Eukaryota; kingdom Metazoa; phylum Arthropoda; class Insecta; order Coleoptera; family Elmidae; genus Elmis; species Elmis aenea. The sequence goes on along the minus strand of OX393580.1, from coordinate 40,908,864 downwards.
AAAACATCGCTTAAGACACGAAGACTATGAACTACTGCAAAATATGTTAGAAGGCAAAATGGAAGGAAAGAGAAGCATTGGAAGGAGAGAAAATCTTCGCTACAAAATATTAAGAAATGGACTAAAACGTAACCCTTCCAGATTGTTCAACCCAAGCTAGATAAGCTTATACTATAATAACTTCCAACCTCAATTGAGAAAGCACTTGAGAAGGAATAAATCTAGAGTCGTATGAGGCACTATCTATGCAATTATGCGTAAGATTTCTGTTCCGATTGATCCGGTAGATATTTCTGTTCCGATTGATCCGGTAGATATTTCAGTTAATGACTGTTAAACAGTTTATTCAAAACCTTTATAAAATTATTGTTCGATTAATTTGCTACAAGAAGCATATTTGTTTTAAAAGATATAGCTTTATAATTACGAAAAAGTAAAAAAGTCACAAAGTTGTAACATTAAAATATTAAATATACTTAAAGTATTGAATTATTGAAAAATAAAATTTATGCATTAAATTAAGCTACTGTATTATATTCAAGGCTTAGTTTTCGTATTATCTCTCGTATTATACTCTGAAACATGGATTTTCCACTTTTCGAAATAATGACGTCATCTTGACATACGAATGACAAACACGTCATCGTGACGAAAATTTAAGACAAATTTAAATGCCTTTCTTAAAAGATAGTACCCGTAAACTTTGACTTTGGGGGTAACTTTGACACACTCTGGGTTGTGACTAGGGATTGCAATCCCGATCAAATTTTACGATCCCGGGATTTCGGGATTGAAGACGTTTTGATCCCGGGATCCCGGGATTATATATAATGTGAAGTATTTGCTTAAAAACAGAAGCTAATGCAGTGTATATATATTTTTTGATTACAAATGATTAACATAATTATTGAATAATTTAGTAATTACCAATTATTTTTATTACCTTTTTATTTAATTCTTTTCCTCTATAATTTCTGTTAATTTGTTTTAATTATATCATAGGTGCAAAGATGTTAATAATAATTGAAAAATATATATACCTATATAGGTACCTACCGTACCTATTATGTTTTATTATTATAGAAATAATCGAATTATTAGATATAACATTTAAATAAATGAAATTAAACTTATTATACATTAGAATACTTAATTTCATAAACATAAATTTGCTGAAACTGTTAAAAACTCAAACAAAGCACAACTTTAATTCACTAAAAATTTAAAAAATATACTGTTGTATAAGTAACAAAAATAAAAGAAATTAGGATGATTATTATCTTAGTACAAGAATTTGTTTAAATTTTGTTATCATACATAAGACGGCGAGCGGCGACGTAAACAAGCTTAAACTTGCAAAATTGCATCGTTCAACTAATTCACGTTGAGTAGATACCAACTATGAGCAATTTTTTTTTACAAAATAATGTACTTATATACTAAATTTTTTAAATCCCGAAAATCCCGGGATTCTACATTTAAAATCCCGGGATTTTCGAGACCAAAAAGCGACCGGGATCCCGAATCCCGTGATTGCAATCCCTAGTTGTGACTTTTCGCTATGAATATTTTATGTTTATGTTTTTACATTTACGTATTTTATGTTTATTCTTCCTCTTCCCATAGAACATACCTACCTATGTAATATATGTTATCTAATTAGTAAAAGTGTCATCTACAGAAATATTTACTTTTTAAAAATTATCTTAAGTTTTAATTAATACCTATAGATAAAGTTGGTTTTTCCTGTTGCTTGATTGGGTTAAATTAAACGAAAATTGCTGGTTTTGAAAATTAAAGAATTTTATTAAGAATAAACCTGTTTTCAAAACCAGCAACTTTCGTTTAATTTAATAGGTACCTATATGTATATAGCCTTACCCAGTACATATAAGTATTTTATTTTGTGTTAATTTGCTTCTGAAGAAAAATATATTTTTAATACCTAGTGTTTAGAAAGCAATCTAAAGGATTTTGTTTATTTTTTATACATGTTATTAAAATAACGTTAAACTTTTATTAAAAATACGATTTATGCCAAGTATTTTGAAATTAATAAGCCTTTAACTCATGTTCTGGTTGTAAAAAATAGTTTTTTTTAATATTAAGATGTCAAAGACCCCCACTGTAGTCGTTCTTCGACTTATAATTAAATTAATTGCAATGTTAAAGTAGCCCCACACTCGGGGTTACTTTGACACCAAATTAAATATTTTTTTAAAGTTTTGTTTTACCTCTCAGAAGCAATTTTACGTGGGGGATATATAGTGGAAGGTTCTTTTGTTACGATGGACTTTATTCCAGATCAGTTAATCAAACAATAAAAAAGTTACGTTGGAAAAAGCTTCAAAACTATGTCAAAGTAGCCCCGGTTTCACACACTCTAATGATATGTATCTTCTAATTTAAAAATTTAATTTTAGAAACAATAAAAAATAAAAGAAGAATACGAGAATATTTCAAATAAAATAATAATTTAATTGCCTAATTTAAAAGTTGCGTTTTCAAATTGCTTTTGTGAATTATTTCGGTATATAAAAAGATTTATAATTGGTTTTGTTTTAAATTCGCGTGAATTTGAGCTTAAGGTAGGGGTAATTCAAAAAAAAGTTTATAACAATACATTTTTAGTAACCTTCTAAAATTGTATAGGTACTTTTATTAACTCAAGTTTTTATGTTATTATATTGCTTGTTATTGTTACACATTTTACTTCATTTTACCTATTATTTAAGCTTGAATTCAAGTGATTCTCAAACGCAAACGACAGATTGAAAACAATTTTTACTGGACCAGTTTTATTTTTTGACTCGGCTTGTGACCGAGAGCTTGCAAGAAAACGCAATTTGTAACAAATATTTTGAAAATAATGGCAAGCATCACCCACAAAAAATTAACGTAGAAACACACAAAAATTCGAGACCGTTACATTTTAGCAGATTCCACGTCCCTAAACAAAGCTTTCATGCTTGTTGTACCTACTCATATCTACATTTCTAAAGAAAGACCTTAATACGTGCAGTACAACTATCACGGGATACCACAACCTTAAATGATGAAAACATCACAAAGGGCAGCACAATTTACGTAACATGTTATCTCGTTGTTGAAAGGACCCATATCATGTTTTAATATCAGAAACAATCATGAACAAATATTGTCGTCACCCACCATCACGAGATTTTTACATTCTTGCACCTCAAAAGAACAAAAACGGTAGCAAACAGGTCAAGTTCAACAAAATAAAACCCGATTTTTCATTTCGAATTGTAGGTGAATAATTTACATGAAAATTTGCAAGTTTTTAATTCAGATTGATTAAAAAAAAATTGTACACGTACATTTTTGAAATCTTATTTGGTTCCTTTTCAAAATTAGAGTTTAAGTGTTAATTCATTTAATTTAACCTTAGTTATCTACTTCGCATAAGAATAAACGGGTATAGGTAACGTTACTCAAATTAGAAAAAAAATTACAATAAAAAAATATAATACTCCATTTGCTGATGATGAAATAGTATTATCAAAATAAACAGACAATATCAATTATTATTGTATCTATACAAATACACTTTTGCACTTATATAAATATTACCTTTCTTATTAAGAAATCTGGCGCCCCCATAACCTGGCACCCCTAGGCAATTGCCTAGACTCGCCTAATGGTAAAACCGGCCCTGATTGTTTTAATAACGAAATGTAATCGATGTTTTTCATGTTTTGTTAGTTTGTTTGATCTCTGAAATGTTGCAACAAGGTGAGACCTAGTTACAGTGGTAACTTTGTTAAAATAAGACTAGGAGAGTCGTTTAAATTTTAAATGAGCAAACTCGGGCTAAATTACTACTAAATTGCAAATTTAATTAAAGGAAGTTAATCAGAATTGCTTACTTTTTAAGTTAATTTTCTAAAAAAAAATGGCACAAATATCTTTCTAACCAATAGGAAAAAGTTGTAAACATGTAATCAGTAGATCATTTCAAATAAGTGATTTTTTTAATATGTGGGTTGTTATATGATGCAGTGTTGGTAGTTTTAGGTAAAAAGTGGTAAATGTGTAAATTTATAAAACAAATCATACAATAATGTAATGTTTTATTGTAATGTAACGTATTACAATTAAGATTAAGTAAACTTCTTATTTTAACACACACACACACCGATTAGGTCTTCGAGTTCTCTTTGTTGTTATCTTAAATTATTAAAGCACTAAATATTAATAGATCTAGTGGATTACTAAATATTTAACGAAATATTTTTAAAACGTATTTTTAAAATGTAACGTAATGTAATGTAATTATGTGGAATAGCTACAAAGCTAAAAAAATAAAGTTTATTATTATTATTATAAATAAAAGAAATAAAAAATACTGTAAAAAGTGACCAGGAAATAAGAAATCCAAGTAAAAGTGAAAAGCAGTCAATTAACAAATAAATTGCCTAATCTGGGATTATAAAAATTAAAATTTACAAAGCGATAGCTAAAAATCTTAGTATACAGGGTGGCCATTATCTACATGTGTTGTATGGGTAACTTTGTTATTATAAGAGTTGCATGGACGGTTAAATTAGCAAAATTGGACAGAATGGCAATACAAATTTGAGATCTGCACTTTGTACATTATAATCTACAACTATACATTTTCTTTTTATTTGACAAATTAATTGTCCTTGAAACAGCTAAATTTAAAGGGGTCTACTCACCTACCAATTTGTCGGGACAACCGACCGACCATTCCGATAAATTGTTTAATGTGTAGTATGTCACCCGACCAACCCGACAGTTGGAACGGTCGGCTGACCAGTCATCCAACAAGCCAACCGCCCCACCACATTCCTTTAGATAAGGACTATTAAACCGAAAATTTAACATGAAAATGAATAAAAAGCTATGACGTTTATGCTGTGTTGGTTGGACTGATCGGGAGGTGTGTAGACAGCACCCAACTCGGAGTTCCCGACTGTCGGCCCCGACAAGTTGGCAAATGAGTAGAGGCCTTTAGGCATCAATTATATTCAACTGTCTTTATAGCCGCGTACTCACTTTGCGAGGCTGCCTCGCGAGGCGGCCTCGCGAGGCAGCCTCGCGAGCCGTGGCTGGAATGTGGGTGCGAGGTTGGCGCGCGAGCCGAGTCAGCCCAAGATACAAAATACATCGAGCCAAAATTAGTACGGTCGAGGCAATGGCAGAAAACGTTCGTACGGCAGCAGCAAGTTTTATTTTTATTTATCATTTATTAGGGGAAAAACCACGAAAACGGAACGTTGGTGGGTTAAAGAATTATATCGCAAACGGTTTGAAAGTGGAAATTCTTTAATTAGAGACATATCTTTCAATAATGAACCCCTAATTGTCACACCAAAATAGGAATATTTGCAGAAACGAGTAAAAAAGTAATGAAGCTTTATAGACATCATAAATAAGAGGACAGAAGGTCTTATTAAGTGAGTGTCATTTGAAATCAAATAAAACATGTACAATATAATTTAAGTTATCGTATTATGAAAAGTTGACAATTTCATTCGTAAAAAATGCAACGTTAACACGAGTGCTCGACGTAACCGTTTTTAGCACGTCCTGACTAGTCGAGGCATGTATGTCGAGGCGCCTTTGAGCATAACAGAAAAACCGACAATCCGTGGCTCGGGTCGAGCCTGCCTCGCGCGAGGCGGTGAGCGCGCTCCGCTTACCGCGAGGCACGTCCACACGCTGCGAGACTTGGCTCGCGAGGCTGCCTCGCGAGGCAGCCTCGCAAAGTGAGTACGCGGCTTATAAGATAGATAGATAGAAACAATATTATAGTATGCATTATACAGGGTGACTTGTGGGAAACGGACGTTTTTTAAATGAACAGAACTCGGTTGATTTTCAAGTTTTTTTTTTTTTTTTGCAAAGTGAAGAATAACATCTGCCATTTGATATAACAAAGTCAAGTATCCTCTAGAACGAAAAGTTGTTTGTTTTTTGTTTGTTTTTAATCAAGTATACAAATGTCAGTAGTGACGTGTATGAGTGTATCAATAGTGGTAAGTTGTTAGAAACACGTTCCCTGGCCGCGTCATTTCGCGTTTCGGTGACTTGCCGTGGCCCCCAAGATCACCAGACTTATCTTCCTGCGACTTTTTCTTGTGGGGGCACTTAAAAGAACGTGTTTTTGCCCACAAACCGCGTACACTAAGGGAGTTGAAAGATGCCATTACAGAAGAGACGCATTTAATTGACGCACAGCTGCTAGACCGAGTCATGAATGACTTCAGGCAGAGACTTGAAACTTGCATGCAGGAGGGTGGCCGCCACCTGATGGATATAATTTTCCATAACTAAATAATTATAGTAAATCAAATAGCATATGTTGTTTCTTAATTTGTAATAAATAAGTTTGCTTTTTCTTGCAAATCAACCGAATTCTGTTCATTCATTTGTATACTTGATTAAAATAAAAACAAATAAAAAACAAACAACTTTTCGTTCAAGAGGATACTTGACTTTGTTATATCAAATGGCAGGTTATTCTTCACTTTGCAAAAAAAAAAAAAAAAAAAACTTAAAAATCAATGGAGTTCTGTTCATTTCAAAAACGTCCGTTTCCCACAAGTCACCCTGTAATTTTTGCTAGTCAAAATTTCTTTTTGCTCAAAATATTTTTTTCTTAATCAATTAAATTAACGTTAGTATAATTGTATAATCATACGTTACTGGTTACTCCGACCTCTGACGTCATACAGTATGCCTGCTGGCATACCTACCATGAAAGAGTGGTTTAAATTTTGTTCATTTGTTTTACTTGTAACTTTTTTATTTACTTATCAATATCTGCCCTAACATTTAGTAAGAATCTTTTAATTTATTAATTACATTACAATTTCTCTAACTGAATCAACAAAAATTAATCTGATCTCAAAAATTTTTAAAAACTGTTGGCTCTCAGCACTTTTTTTTAAGTTTTTATATATCATAATGGTATTATTATTGCTACTTCTAAAATCCAAAAGTTCTTGAAACTCTACTTAATCATCTGATTACACCATTGTTTGCCTACTGAAGTTTGCTAACTATTTCAAAACACTCCTATTTTGCTGTGATTGATTCCAATTACTATACCGTTCATTTAACGATAAACCATGAAGATAAGCTAACAATAGTAAAAATATTCATTAAGCTTGTGTGTATCTTTATCACAGTTGTTCGTTGAAGTGGGTGGAAAACTTCGTCGAGTAAAAATAAAATAAAAAAACTGTCGCTCTTGCTAATCTGATTATATAACAAAAATTTTCATACAGCGCAATCAAAAGCCCTTGTACGCGCTTGTAAATTGAACAAATTTTCTGTAAGAAATATCTTTCAACAAACAATGTTTGACATTTATCCGAGCCGCTCTGCAAAATTAAGCTTTTAGACTTGTAAATTCTAGTCATTACAGAAATAATTGATAATTTGCTTTAAATTGAGCAATTTTTCTTTTGTATTAAATAAAAACTAACACCAATTTGTATGATATTAAATTATATATTTTAACTTACGATTTTTTTTAGGGTAAAGAAAAATTGGTTCAGGTTCAATAAATTTCTTCGAAACTATTGACTTAAGTTCCTAACCTTATACATTTTTAAGCAAATTTAAAGAGAAATCCAAAAATATAAAAATATACCGTACAATTTATTTAAGATTTTAAAGTTTGTGTCCGTTTCCGTTTAAACCGAAATCGTGTTGCAACCTCAATACGTACAACCAATCCGGAACATACGACAATACTTTTATTGTAATATCTTCAATAGTATTGTAGAGACTTGCATGTTTTATACTTTATAATAAAAACAATAGAGATTGAAAGACAACGATGATATGGACACCTCCAACGGATGAGAGAAGCTCCATGGTCCAAAAATATGGAATTAGGTAAGGACCAGACTCTACCTCTTAAAATAAGGAACATTTTTTCCTGAACACGTTGTACAGGGTGGTCCAAATTCGATGGGATTGCATGGGTATCTCGGTTAATATTTAAGATAGAGAAACGGTTAAATTACCAAAAATGTGCAGTTTTTTGAGACAAACTCAGAACCGTTTTCAAAAATATTCTATCATTTCCGGTTTTCGAGTTATTGAATAAAAAGTGTTTTTTGTCATATTAATAATGTGTCATATCTCTGTTATTGTTGTAAATATCGAAAATATTTATTAAGATTATTTTTAGATATTTTTATGTTTAATTTATTTATACTAAAAAAAATAATTTTACGCTCGCTGTTAAAAAGTTATGACACAAAATTACCTTTTTTTAAATGGAAGCGATAGTTGGCTATGACATATTTAAATTCCTTATTTTTTTCTCATTCCAAATATATAAGGGTCGATGTATTTATTTTTAATAATACGCAAGTTATGAAGGTTTTTTAGGTTTTTTTTCTAAGAAAATCATAGTAAGCTATGAAAACAAAAACCAAACAAGGTGTAAAACCTTACAAAACTCATGTGGTACAAGTTACCAAGGTTTTTTAATTTGTTGTGGAGATAAACATTGTAAATATTTGAAAATAAGAAAACAACGATATAGTCGGTATCAGCAGTAATGTAGGATATTGTTGTTTATCGTATGTTCAAAAAATTTTGTATTTATCTCAATAACAAATTAAAAAACCTTGGTAACTTGTACCACATGAGTTTTATAAGGTTTTACACCTTGTTGTTTTTTTGTTTTCACAGCCTACTATGATTTTCTTTTAAAAAAAAACTAAAAAACCTTCATAACTTGCGTATTATTGAAAATAAATACATCAACCCTTATATATTTGAAGTGAGAAAAAAATGAGGAATTTAAATAGGTCATGGCCAACTATCGTTTCCATTTAAAAAAAGGTAAGTTTGTGTCATAACTTTTTAACGGCGAGCGTAAAAAAATTTTTTTTAGTATAATCAAATTAAACATAAAAATATCCAAAAATAATCTTGATAAATATTTTTGATATTTACAACAATAACGGAGATATGACACATTATTAATATGACAAAAAAACACTTTTTATTCCATAACTCGAAAACCGGAAATGATGAAATATTGTTGAAAACGGTTCTGAGTTTGCCTCAAAAAACTGCACATTTTTGGTAATTTAACCGTTTCTCTATCTTAAATATTAACCAAGATACCCATGCAATCCCATCGAATTTGGACCACCCTGTATAATATTTATTTTGAAAAACGCCAAACATTTTAAAAATTTTAGTAGAGTGTTTAAAATATTTTCTTGCAAATAAATATAGAAGTGACAATTTTTCACATTCAATAAACCTCAACGAAATTTCTTTTATCGGTCATAAAACCTGTGCACTTCTAATCCCTTTAAATAAATTATGAAGGAAAAGCAAAATGTAAGCTAAACAGAACATGCAATGTCTCCAAAGTAATGGTTGTCGTTTCCACGCCAAAGTAGACGATGTATAACCTGACACTATAAAATATATCGTATTTCATCTTCGCGTAACGCAGCAATCACTCGACAGACTCACTTGTGTACAAACTATACATATTCCGCAGATAAATTCGAACAATACGGCGTACAAAGCATTGTTTAACCTGTTTAGAAAATGCACGGTGTCTTACTGGTGCCGTAAGAAAATTTGTAACAAGCCGATAAAGATTCTATGCATTTTCGCACAAAGAAATTTAGCTTGAATCGTCTAAACGTATTATAAAAACTCTGAACGGGACAAACTGGCAGAACACATTAAATATAAATGTTAAGGGTGATTGCTAAAAGCACAAATTAAACGTCTAATTTAGCCAGATTAAAGCAAACTACAATTTATACAAATAAACAATGTATTATGGAGCCTGGCATTAATTATTCATATTATAATTCTCATTTAATTTTTAAAGAATAACCTGGATCATACACGGATGTGTTATTTACTATTTACATAGATTGCAATCCATGAGGATTTTAGCTTTAGTAAAACAGACTGACGGTAATATATTACGTTTACCATCTGGTGTTTACAAAGTCACTGTTTGAATTTTATCCTTCAACAAATTTAATGATGTGTTAAAATATTTGTAATGCATGGGGATCTCGCTTATCTTAAGAGCTAAAGGTCGGTTAAATTAAGGCAAAGTTGCGAAAATAGATGCTCATCAAATATCTGCAAAGAAAATTTTCATAGCTGTCTTAGTTCAAAAGTTATTCAAGAAAAACTGAAAAAATTTATTTTAATTTTTTTGCCCTGTTTCCTAAATTTTTTAGATATCGACAATCTAGAAGCACTTCTCCATGGCAACTTATTACACTTCATATATTGAGATAACATAGAATTTCCAACAACGTTTCGTCTCTTTAGAACCATCATCAACTTCAACGCTGAAAAGTGCGACCCCTGTTGGTTTTTTCTTATCAGAATTTTTTGTTGGGTTAAATTTTTTTAATAAAAATTTTTTTTTTTTAAAGCTTGATTTATGTAGAAACTTTATTTATTCTCTAGTTTATCTCGTAAAACCTACAGTTTTTGAGTAAAAAATAAAATAAGTAAACATGAACCATCAAATATTCCAATATAAAACGATTCATTTTGGTGATTGCCATGGTTTGTTTATGTTCATGTTGGATAGAATTGACCGGTGTAGTGCATTTTAAGGTTAACGCGGCGACAACGCTATAACGCCGTCAATTCTACCCAACATGAACATAAACAAACCATGGAACCGTTTATTTAAAATACCGATTAAAAATCTTTAAAAACACTAACCCAATAAATAGCATCGAATTAAAGGTAAAAAATGATTTTTTTTAAATTTTATTTTCACACAATAAGATTGCAAAAAAAACAATAGACGGATACAAAGTTGTGTACAAAAGCAAAGAGTTTACAAATTCTTGGCTTTAAGTACAAAAAAACTTCTATGCAAATAAATAAAATTGAGTTATTCATATTCATAGAATTCATACGCTTTGGGATGTTTAAAAGAGTGCAATTTTGTCGCAATCTCAAAGCAACAATTCTACTACTTTTCCTTCAAAATCCGCTAATAATAGAATTTTTTGTTGTTCGTCGTTTTTGTCAATCATTTTCCGATATTATTATATTTATTCTTGTACAATTCTGCTATATTAAAATTTTTTGTAGTGAATTAAAAATCAGCTGAGTAATAAAGTCCTTTTATTTCTGTTTCAGTATGTTTGTACTAGAACCGCGATATCTCATTCCCATCAACAAAAATAATTTAGGGAAACTAGCTGCAACTGCAAATTTTACCCGTTTAATAATGAATTTGCTAAAATTAGGTCATTTACATTTAACAACATCTTCTCTCTCGTCTTTCAAAGCTTTTACTTGTAGTTTTCAAAAGCAACTTTGATGTGGTTTTCTCCTTTCAACATGCATTCTTCAACAAAGCAACCACGACTCTTTGCACCCATACATTTTACATTTTTACCGATAATACTAAAAGCGCAACAAGCACACTTCCGTAAATTTCACGATGTTCAAGTTAATTACAAATTAAAAGCGCATAAAAGCTCAATTTAAAAGAAATCAGCACAAAAAGAATACAACCAAATTATTTTACGTAAAATTTAATCGTCCAAACTAACCTGTGTGGAATCGTACGGAAGTTTTACAAAAGAAAATGAATGTTTACAACAGCTTAAAGGTAATTAGACGAATTAGAAGGGTAAGTAACACAAAATATAAATTACAGTGATATCAAAGGGACAAGAGCCCATTCCAGCCGCCGGGCTTAAAAGGATTATTATACGCTTGAGATGGGCAGGGAATTTAAACCTAAAATAGCGGTTTTAAAACAAACACCTCAAGAAATACCGGTAAGTAGAAAGAATTTCTTTATAATCCAATTAAGGTCAAGATTTTACTAGGTAAATGGCTTATAAGCCAGTGCAGAGGACATTTATTAAACAAGCAGCTTGTTCAGGCACTTTTAATCGGGTGGGTAGCGCTTTTAATAAATCAAAAAAGAATTTTAATAAGTCCAGAGGAAATAAACAATTGCGTAGTTACAGCCTTCTCGACGATACGAAGTTTGCTCTGCATTTTTGGTATCGGTAATTGTTTTGGCGCTATAAGTACGATGATTTGTGCTAGCTAGATGCTAATGAACGATTTATTTACCTACATCAAAATTTCCGAAAATTGCCGTAGCTGCTTTCTTTATTGTTTTACTTCGGTTTAGGAAATGAAGGAAGAGACATAGTTACACACTTATTAAACAAAGCATGGACCCAAGGAGAAGTGCCAAACGAATGGAAAATTGGGATAATAATACCAATATTTAAGAAAGGAGACAACCAAAACTGTACAAACTACAGAGAGATCACACTATTAAGCATTATATCCAAAGCCTATGAATTCATACTAGAGAGGAAACTGAAGGAAATAACTGAAAAACGATTAGCGGAAACACAAAGCGGATTTAGAAAAGGCAAAAGTACACACGACCACATTTTCACTGTGAAACAATTAATGGAAAAAAAGAGAACAAAAGACGCAGAAGTATACCTGGCATTATTGGACTTGGAGAAGACCTTCGACAGAGTGTCGCAAAAGACAATTTGGAAAGGATTAAAACGTAGAAATATTAGCCATAAACTATTAAAGAGTATACAAAGCCTATACATTAATAACAAAAATTATGGGAGAAAAGTAAATCTGCAATCAAAGACTTTTGACATAAGCGATGGGTTAAGGCAAGGAGGTGTACTGAGTCCGACACTCTTCATATTAGTCATGGATGACGTCTTCAAATCTTTAGAAAACAAAACCAGAAAGGTATATACAGGTTTCAATAAGCTAATGCCAGTGTACTTGTCAGAATGTGCCCTTGCTGATGATATGATGATTTGTGCCCCAACGGAAAAGGCCCTACAAGAAAACTTATTGGTGTGGGAAAAAGAATTAAAGAAAAGGAAATTAAAGAATAACACGAACAAAAAACAAAGGTTATGATAATAGGTAAAGAACAAAAGCAACTTAACATAGAACTGAACAAAGTAAAAACAGAACAAGTGGAAGAGTATAAATATCTGGGAATTTGGATAGAGAAAGAAAATAACGTAGAAAATAAAATAAAAGAAAGAATAAATAGTGCAGCAAAAGTATATCATAGTATCAATAGATCGGTAATAAGAAAAAGAGAAATAAGCAGAAAAACAAAAATGACTACCTATATACTCGTACAAGACAATATTCATACCAACCCTGGTGTATGGAAATAAGAGTTGGGTATTAAATTAGTCACAGAGAAGCAGATTCCAAGCTATGCAGATGAAATACTTAAGAGCAGTAAAGGGAGTCACGCGTAGAGACAGGCTAAGAAATAAAAAGATCAGAGAAGAACTAGATATAGAATCAGTACATAGTGTAATCTAGAGAAACCAGCTAAAATGGTTTGGACACATCAACCGGATGCAGCAAAAAAGATAATTAAAACAGATATAGGAAGCATAAGTATAGAATAAAAGAGGAAAGAGGAGACCGAAGAAAACATGGAATGATGAATAGGCTTTGATTTTAAATAAACGAAACAAGAACTGGACAGAGGCAACACGAATGACGAAGAACAAAAAGGATTGGACGAAATTCGTACACATATTTAAACATGTTAAGTTAATCAGCACTATTACCTTAGGGTGAAAAGGTAACAGATTATACAGGGTGTGTAAAAATTGGCGGAAGGGCTACACGGGGCGATGTTCTTCGTAAAATTCTAAGTCGAAAATCTTAATACGAAAATGTTGTACCATGCTTCCTATAGCCTCAGGAACCATTAAAAGAAAAAAAAAATTGGCAACATTGCATACACTGATTTGCGTTTGGACATTTTTTTATCAGCAATTTTTACTTAGGTATTTACAATTTTTGTTCGTACTGAAAGCCTTCAATTCGTAAACATAGCTGCTAACTTTTAGGTATCGTCTAACACAAACTAGAAATAATTGCGAGAAAAACAGAGATGACAGTTAATGAAAATGTTGCCATATGTATTACTGTCATTAAAATCAGTGATTTACATATTTTCAACACCAATTTTTGAAAGGAAGAACACAATATCTAGGAAAAAATACTATTCGAAATCTATTTTTATTCCAAATTGCAGCTTTTTCATTTGCAAGTATTAAATAATAACGCTTATTAAAGGACTAAATGTCAAAACTTTGAGGACCTCTTGCAGACACAGCAAGCATGGTACAACATTTTCGTATTAAGATTTTCGACTTAGAATTTTACGAAGAACATCGCCCCGTGTAGCCCTTCCGCCAATTTTTACACACCCTGTATATAAATATATGAATTGATATTTTTTGCAGTGAGGACCTGATTTCGTTTAGTGCTCGCTCGGACAACCTCTACGAACTGACCACATCTAGCATGCCCCCAAACACCTGTCTAAGGGGGTGCTTCACCGCTCCGGACCAAAGACGCTTTACCCCATGGAAGACAAGAACTTAGACATTTTGGAGGCGAAACTGGTCCTGATACTATGAAGACAGTTTTCTGATGACAGCGAGGTGTTCCAATAAGACCTGGCTGAAAAAAGTTTGCCCAACAAAAGGTGAATGTATTGGAATGACCTGAAACCGATCAAAAAAACCTGTGGGTCGTTGTGAAAGCTAGCATAGCAAAGATGGAATTCGCAACAAAAATTGAATTTATAGAAAGTGATATCAAAGTGTGGTTCGGGGACTATGAAGTGAAGGAAAAATATGGGAAACTAGTGCTAGGACAGCAGGTCAGATATTTAAGCGACATGAGGCCATATCAGTCCTGAAAAATGGGTGAACGTGGGTATGTTGAGACGCACCTTTTGTATTACATTTTCTTCTTGATTTCTGCAACGAATCGAGTCACTGGATGCTGGCTTTGCGTACACATAGCGCCTGTGCGTAGTGTAGACATTTAGACTTTTTTTTAACCCAATTATCATTAGTAATTCACTAATCACCGCCGTTTACTAATCAGCCCAGAAAAAAACTCAAATTTAGACGTGCCCACAAAAAAGATTATGTATCGAGATCCGATGAGCCAAATCGATTTTGATCACATTTTTGATTAAGAAAATTGGTAATTTCTTGTAATTATAATTTTTTTTAAATATCTGTTTGATTCATAGCAATAATTTTATTTTTCTGTATACTGTATAAAAATACTGCTATTTATATTTCAGCTGCATTTGTGTTTTTCCGTATGTCAAAGTAATCTTTTTACTACGGCTTTTTCTGCAACCGTTTTCATTTTCCTCTATTGTTAAGTTTTTTTAGTGTTTCATATTATTATTGATCATTATTCATACATTTTATTTTTATTTTGCAATATATTCGCATGATTTAAACTCTTTTTTATCATGAAGTAAAAATAAGTTCACGCTTCCTAACTGACTTTCTTCCAACTTTCTTTAGCCATTAGTTCCGCATATTTGCCGGGACTTCGTAAACTTTTGTATTAGGTATTTCGTTGATTTTCTTTTTTAAATTGCAATGGATGTTTTGAACAGATAAGTAGTTGCATGGATGCCGACAGATTTTTTCAAAGTGCAATTGATTTTGGTTATCATGTTTTATTATATTACGTTTATTACAGTTTGCTAAAACAAAAGTCCCAACTACGTATAATTATTAATTAAATTTATGGGGCATATCAATCAATTAAATTACTTTTTTTTTGTCAAATATACTTTCTTAAAACACAGATTGTTTCCAAATTATTGAAAATGGCAAACAAAATCTTAAAAAGGAATTCGATTGAGCAAGACTATATGACACTATTAGCATCTTGAAGGAAACAAACGTTCCCAGATAACTAATGAAAGTTATAGGGGGCATTACACAGACGTGAATACGAAGATGCTAGTAGGAAATCGATTTAGAAATTCAACAAGGCAACTTACCAAGTCGTCTTTTTTAATTTGATAATAAACAAACTAAATTAACAGCCTCAAAGCAAAGAAGAAATGCAGAATGGTTAATAATGACATACACATAATAAGCTATACAGATGACGCGGAGTTAATGAGAGTCAAAAAACAACTTACAAAGGATTCTTTACGGATTAGTTATAACTGAAACAAAATAAAACCTAGCAGTGTCAACGTAAAACAAAATGGTTAATGGTTATTAGTAAAGAACCCATGGGAAGCACAGTAGCAACAGAAGGAAATGTTATTTAAGAAGTTTTACATTTTTAGCGACTACTATACTTACAGAGAAATCAAATAACAAGCCATGAAAGATGCACGAATATCTGAATACTTCCAAGATAGTGCCTAAATAAATAAATACTTAAGTCTTGAAGGTAAAACCAAAATTAATAAGACCATTCGGAACCAGTTTTAACTTATAAAGCAGAAACACGAGCTGGCACAAATAAAACGAAGCAGTTACTCAAAACAACAGAAAATAACATACTGACAAGGAAGGGTCACGATACGTTGTCGCTAGAATTTGATTAAAGCTGTGTTTATTGCATCATGGACATCAAAACTAAATGTTTTCCAGAGTTATACGTGCCACTGACCATTTCTTTCGGAAAAATAGGGGGAAAACTGAAAAATTCGTATAAAAAGGTCATTTTTGCGATCGCGTTGGCCATGAAACCATCAGAGTCAAAAACGAAACCCCTGCATAAGCGCTATGATTTGAGAAGTTGTGGTATATCTATTCGACTTGCATGGGCGTTTAACATACCTAGGTAAAACCGTTTTATAAAGGCCTAGTTTTTTGCGTTTTTCTTCTTAAGATTTTTTCAAAAACTTTGCACCATTTTACTTGCAAACGATGCGCGCATTGGTAAATAAAAAAATCAGATTTTGTCTCTGACGGTTTCATGGCTAATACGATTGCAAAAATTACTTTTATTATTCAGCTTTTCAGTTTTTCCCAATTTTTCCAAAGAAAATGGCCTGTGGCACGTATAACTCTGCAAAACATTAAGTTTTGATGTTCTTGATGCAATAAACATAGCCTTAATCAAATTTTAGCGACAAATCGTGACCTTCCCTGGTGAGATCAGTAATAGAAAAACAAGGAGAGACTAAGTAATGCACAAAGAAGTAAGATGACATTGTGAGATAATGGACGTTATAAAATTTGTAAAAACAAGAAAAAGGCAATTGAACGACCACGTAACGAAAGCAAACAACACCAGATTAATCAAAATCTCTATGGACATTAAACCAGCTGAAAAATGAAATCATAAAAGACCCCAAAAAGGTGGAGAGAAAGCTAAATGTTAATATCGTGGAATAACCGAAAAACCCACAAAAAAAACTGGCTAGAAGCCCATATGAAAGAGAGGAAGAAGAAAGCAAGCGATTTTGATGTAGGTACCTTATTATTTAAGATTATTAAAATATTTTACTTTTTTTAGTTTTAACCTTGATAGAGTTTATAACAAAGCAATACGGTCTTTGAGAATAATGAGCAGTTTAATTCTAGCCTAAATTAATAATGTTCAAACTTAGTCTACCCAATAGTAGTCCTTAGTTTACTAAAACAATATAAGTACACTAATTATTAACGTGCACACTACCGCACAGTATGTGCTTTTAGACTTTTGCTTAAACTAACTCAAAAGGTTCAACCCTTTTAAATCTTCTTACTAATCCTGTAGTGTCCAGGAGCTGGATCGTCTTCACGTTTGCATGTTGATGGAGCCTTTCTTCGTGGCTCTTGGCAAACTTCTTAATGGTGTTGGTTACAGTGTCCATGTTGAGGTCCCGATGTATGTCACTATTTCTGCAATACCAAGGTGCGTCAGCGATGTTTCTTATTGTTTAGTTCTGGAATCTCTGGATGATCTGAATATTACTCTGTTTTGTGCATCCCCCTAGCTGTATCCCATATGTCCATAAAGGCTTTAAAATTTGCTTGTAAAGCAAAAGTTTATTATGTAGGGACAGAGAGGAATTCCTTCCGATTAGCCAGTACAGTTTTTTATATTTGGTACCAACCTAATTCTTCCCTTTTTCTCTTGAAATGAGCCTTCCGGCGTAGATTATCGTCCAATGTAATACTTAAGTATTTTGCTGTGTTGGAGTATGGTATTTGTTCATTATTTAAGTTGATTGGTACATGTTAATTCTCTTATTCGTAAAATTTACATGTACTGACTTATTCATTTAACTTTATACGCCTTTTTTTTAATTAAATAAAGTCACTCAGGGCTGCTACCATCCCCCTAATTTTCCTCGTAATCATAGTTGACATTAATTGTGCTAATAATGCGAAAGACTTCTTCAGAAGATACATGAATATTCAGGAGTGTACAGGCTCTCTCACCCCTTGTTACCGAATATTCTTGTTACATATTGATTAAGCCCCAACCGGTTATTATGCAATAAGTAAGCAAATTATTATTAAGAACGTGTCGTGAAATTATTATCCGAGAATAATTAAATTAACAAGTCATTAAAGACATTGACCCTCGCAACGTTTTATCTCTTAAGAGTGTGTGCGACACCAAATTACAACTAAACCGAGTTATGAAACATATTACTGAAACTTTGCTATGTAATTCAACCTCCTTACACAAAGTTAAGTGCCAAGACTTCATTAATTCGCTGTTAGTTTCAATTAATTTTACCACCAACACTTATTACAGTGATCTCATGAATAAGTTTTCTACATTATTTTTTTTTCACACTGGTTTTAAGAGGGAAATGCTATCAGAACTTGTTTTCCAAGATGCTATTAACAAATGTTAGAGGGCCACTGTTAAAACAACCGTTTGACAACTGCCATAACATGACTGCAAAAACATATAAAAAAGATTATCTCCCCCCTAAACTTTGACTTCATGTGTTCGCAGTTTAGATATACATTCTCTATACACATATGCAACATGCTCTATAAAAGTATTACTCCATGAATGCAAAATCAATTTTTCTATAAATGCATCTTTAAAAACTCAAGTTACCTGTGATAAAAAAAAGGTACATGATTAAGATGTCAAAATGAATAAGGAACGTATCACAGTTAAGTACGCTTTGTGTAAAGTAAACGCTACTGGTTCACATAAATTGCCTTCGATGCTTTAAAAGCTATATTTTACCAGAAATGTATCATACCTCCAATAATGCATAGCAATCACAGGGATTATTCTAACAATCTTTTTAAATATTTTGCATAAATCTCTAAACTAGGCCCGAGCATCCTTTTAAGGCAAAGGGCCAATTACAAATTTTATGAAATCGTAGAGGGCCGCACCACTTTCTAATGGATATGGAGATTCTTCTAAGCATGAAGGGTCCGGAAAGATTTTGAAACTGATTTTTTTTCGCGCATATAAATTTTAATATGAGCAACGCAGTGACATACAAAGAAGTCCCTAAAAAATCGGTTTTAAATTGCTTAGTCAAAAACGTAGTTAATTCGAAGAGATTTCCTCATTTCTTGTTTCTAAATCAATTTTTAATACAAAATAAAGATTCTCATCTGTTGAAGTTTCTGTCATCCTTACCAAATCTAATAATTCTTCAGTAACATTTAACTTTATATCTACTTCACGAAAAAAATTACAAGTTGAGCAGTATTAGATGCATCCGTTAATTCATCAAGACAAAGAGAATAAGATAAAAAGTTATTAGCAGTATGTTTAAGAGTTAATATTACGTTTTCTGCCATTTCATCAATTTATCCACAGTAAATCGAAATAAAAATATTGAAAAAAAGGTTGTTTTTTTTTAAGGACAAATTAAGTTCACAGCCATCTTAATATATTCTTTTATTAAACTACAATCCGAGAATGGTTACAGATGTGGAGCTGAAATATTAAAAATTTCATAACTTGCTATTGTTGTGGGGTCCGGTTATTTATAGGCATTTTTAAATAAGTTTTGTTATCCCGCTAAGTTCTCTTTCATTTCCATAATTCTTTCCCTTCTTAAATCACCTGTTAATTAATCATATTTTTTTAGAACTTTTTGACATGTAATGACACAATTTGTGCTCTTTAAAAACAGCAATGCTTGTAATATACAACTATTGGGCCACGCACAGAATAAAAATTTCATAGGGGCCGCTGGTTACACAGGCCTGCTCTCAACATTTAGCAAATAAAAATTTAAAGAAAGCAATATTGCTGTTAGATAACGCCACATGGCACGGAGCTAAAGACGTTTTAAGAACACATTATGGTAACTCTAGGGGTTCTTTTTTTCCTCGAAGGACCACGTCAATTTTACAACCTCTTGATCAAAACAAACAAAAAATTTTAAAAAAAAGTATAGGCAGTAGACAGAAACTTGTATACAAATTATTGGTTTGAATGGAAATGAGACATATTTGAAACTAAAAAATATAAATCTTAAAGATCTTTGTTATATGGTTACGGAGATATGGACGAAGGTAAAACGATCAGTTATAATGAAAAGCTGGAAAATTCTTCTTACTGCCTTTAAACAACTGAAATATAATTTTCCGCCTAATCACTTTAATGAAGACGATAATATTTCAATAATACAAAATACAACGAAAAGGCTTATGAAAAGATCAGAACAACTATAAATACTATAATGTATCAAAAAGGCGTATCAGCAGTTCGCCTAACCATTGAAGTGAAAAAAACGTCGACTTTAAATAAAGACATTTTACAACGCTCTAGTATTGGCAGTACTTTAACGTCCACAGCTAAAACATCGGTTCTAAAATTACCGGTTTTTACAAAACCTTACATGCTAATGAAGGTGTTGACTTTTAATAGTATATTGTACAACTAGTGCTGAAAGCTGAATATTTCACACGAGTATGACAGTTGAGCCACGAGCCGTCAGGCGAGTGGCTCAGTCATACGAGTGTGAAATATTCTTTCAGCACGAGTTGTACACTATGCTTTTCCGACGACCATTTAGACATAATCATTAATTGTGCAAAAAAATTGTGAAAATAACATTTTTTTGACGTTGGTGACACTTGACATTTGTGAGGTTAGATTTTCTTCACGTTAACTTGACAGCGCGTTTAGCGTGTGTAATGTAGCGGAAATCGTCACTTTACACACGCAAAGTGCACTTTGCACACAATTTCCGGTGTCATGCGCAATTTGTCATTTTCAGTAGTAGTAAGTCGTGCGAAATTACTCGCTTTACATAGTGGTCGTCGGAAAAAGCAAATTACAGTAGAATTCCGAATATTCCTCCTATTTCTCTCGTTAAAATAAAAGTCGTGTTTTATTCTTTAAATAACAGACTGCTGACAACCGAACAATTCGATCAAATTTCTCCACTTAAACTCGTAATAGCAAACAAAATTCATTTACATTCAAACACTTTGTAAACCCTTAATTTTAATGCAAAAAAAAACAAGTATGGGTTTGTTTTATGTATTATGTGGATAAGTCTTCAAAAAAAAAACATTGATATCGAATATTAACGCATCTAAACGTAATTTTACCGTGAACTTTTGATGAAAGATTATTAAACAAGTTTTACGATGCCTCGTATTATTAAATTTGTGAATACCGTCACTCTCGCTTCCAAATAAGAACTGTTTGACGCCTTCCTATGCTCTGTTATAAGCATTCAAGTGTTCAAACATATATGAAAACATGAAACAAAACCCCTATAAAACTTTGACCTTAGTAAAATATGTCTGTATTCGTGTCATATTCTCTTTCTGCCTTGTTATTTTTTGAATGATTTAGCACAACAAACGTTTATTTGAGTAGCTTATTTAATTTACAAAGAGATTCGGATTTAATAAATACGGAAATATTTTTGAAACACGAAGTATATAAATAATAAAGTATAATCTGTTTCTAGGAATTTTTTTAAAAGCAGCAAACCATGGTAGCGGGGTTTAAATGAAAATTTCCTTCACCTGTCAAATTTGCTTTTTCAACCAATCACTAATCTTAAATCTTCTAGAGACTACCAATAGGAGCATTATTACACAGTAATAATTTTACATTACCCTGTCAGATGTTGATCCTCCTGTCAAATTTACGTTTTCGACCAATAACAAACTCAGATTTCCTAAAAACGGCCAATAAACATAATCATACACTGATAATATCCTTTTCGCAATTAACAGATTGTCATGCGTTTATTGGTCGTTTCTAAGAAATTTGAGTTTGTGATTGGTCGAAAATGTAAATTTGGAGAGGAAATTAAATATTTTGGTCTTGATAATTTTTTGACGAATTTCGACGACCAGTAGCGTTACTTTAACATGGATTAAGCCTTATTCTCCTAGCGTCGTCAAATGACGACGTTTACCTGTCCTGTAATAACGGTGTATTGTCAGGTACCTGATGATTTTAAACCTGTCAGCTTAAGTTTAATTACTCAGGTAAACAATTGTTTTCATAAATGTAGCCATTGCATCGCAGTAAGTTGCAGACTTCGAACATATTTAATTGTTAAAAGTGACCAATTTACGAGAGAACACGAAAACCATGACGTCGTCAAAAAAGTAAGTACTAAATAATATAATTACGGTAAAAATATTTTATTTGTTTACATATTTTGAATATATAATAGTCAAGTGTTTTTTATATAAAATGTAATTATTTATAATAACATTTATAAGGGAGTTATTTCGCTATAAATTTGATTGTCGTCATATGACGACGCTAGGAGAATGCATGTACTAACATACCCTATTTGTCCTTAGATTTTTGAGTGTAGCCGAAATGATGGATTTGTTAGAAAATGATGATAGTGACCAAGATATTTTTATTGAACCACCTGCAGTTAATGAGCCAACAGACGAAGATTCAGATGAAGAAGAAGGGACGAATATAAACTGTTTATCCAGAAATCAACTAATGGCACCGGCAGAGAAAAAACAGACCAGAAAAGAAGTTTCAACTATTTCCAACCTAAACAAAATACCAAAGATCACCAAAAAATCAAAAAAAGATCAAATTATATACAGCAGTGGCGGTAAAACTATACATATACAACCTAGTCAATTTCATCTTATGGCAGAAGAAAATATTGATGAAGTCACTGCTGTTCAATATTTTGAACGGTTTTTTGATGATACTTTAATCGAATTAATTATTACTGCCAGTTCCGAATATTGCTTATCAAAAAACTGGCCAGATATAAAATTAACCAAAGAGGAACTGCGAGTATTTTTTGCCATTTTAATTTTTTCTGGGTACAATCCATTGCCAGGAAATGCAATGTATTGGAGTACATGTAGTGATTTGCGCAACATTGCGATATATGAATCTATGCGGAGGGATAGATTTGATAATATCATGAAATCACTTCATTTTAAATCAAATTTAAACTTAGACAAGCTCGATAAGTTTTCCAAATTACGACCATTAATTTCATATATTCAAAAAAAATGTATAGAAAATTATACACCCACCTCAGCAATATCGCATGATGAGGCAATGGTGGAATACTTCGGTAGGCACGGATGTAAGCAAGCGATTAGAAATAAACCAATACGATTTGGATACAAGGTTTGGTGTCAAAATTCACCATCTGGTTATCTAATCGCCTTTGATCCTTACCAAGGAAAAACTTATCGAGGAAATGAAATAATGGAGAGTAAATTTGGTAAATGTTCATCTACAGTGCTTTACTTGCTAGACCAATATCCTATATATACCTTGCTTTCAACCTTATCATAGTTTATAAGTTTATAGTTTATATGTCTCAAATTTAATTTACATTGTAATATACTTTCACAAATAAATCTGAAATTATAAAACATACCAAGATTATTATTATTTGTACTCATATTCCCCTAGCGTCGTCATATAACGACAGCTCCTAAGTCAGGACCTGCGTCCTGTAATTTAATAAAAAGTGATTTTTCATGTATCTATGGCCATTTTTAAACAACTGATTGAATTTCAAAACATTTTGATAAATATTTCTTAATTCCGGAGAATAGGGGTTAAACCCACGGTCTACTACACAGGTTGGGAAACTCCCATATAAAACCGACTGAGGCCGGTAACTAGTTCCGTAAATTATCCCACAGAGGCGATAAGTCTAAGAACCATTCGCCATAAATGATCACTAGATGGCGATACGTCTAAGAACCGGTTCGTGCACAAGATTTTGACATAATCAGCGAGATTTATAAGCTTTCGCTTAAAAAATTCGAATTTAATCAATCAGATGATGTATATAAAAATGTTTTAATTGAATTTTTAAGTTAGGTTTGTTTAAAATAGGTTCTTAAACTTAATCGCCATCTAACGGATTTTTATGGCGAATGGTTCTTAGACTTATCGCCGTCTAGCGGAAATTTATGTCGAAAAGTTCCAGATTTTTTGACAGGCTTCCTAACCTGTGTAGTAGACCATGGTTAAACCACACCCCTGACGCACCACTCTGACAGTACTTGTAAAATTTGACATAACATACATTTAATTTGACAGTTAGGTTAGGTGAAGGAAAATATGTTCTGACAAAATATAACTCGTGCATTGCAAATAATCTATAATTTTTGACAAATCTTCACTCATGCAAGTTGAATCAGAAAAAATCACTCGTGTACTTTGTGCACTCGTGTTTTTTTCAGCTCAACTTGCATTCGGGCATGTTAACCAAAAATTATCGATAATTTTTAATGCACTAACTTGTTATATTCATTGAATAAAAAGATAAAGGAAGGAGCATTTTAGCGATCTTAAGGCGTCCAGGTTAGCCTCTCAATATGGCGGATGCATGTTTCCGCTTCTCAGTGGCGTATCTAACATTTTTAAATATGTATTGAATAATGTAAATATTTGCTTTGTTTTGACTTCAGCCTGTTATTTACTTATTTATTTCTTGTTTTGTGGTTGAAGGAATAAAAAAAACGACAGCATACATCAATATTCGCATTGTTTATTATGAGAGTTAAAAAATATACTGTACAAAAATGCACGCCACTGATATGACATACCATTTTGACAGACCACATCAAAGTTTCAATACATGATTACACTACAAAATATTAATGTCTACTTACCTATGAAACGTAATCTTTTAATCTTCAACATTTTTTGACCTAAGTAAGACTACAAGATCTGCAGCTAACCATTGTAGCACACAAAACTCTAAATTTCTTGATTGTTTGACCTGTCAAAACCGGCCGCCATCAGAGGCCTTTTATGTCGTCATTTCCGTCGCCGACAAATGCTGCATAATAATATTAAAAGCTCCTTCCTTTATCTTTTTATTCAATGGTTATATTACTACTGACAACATAATATCATGACCCTCTCTTGTAAGCTTCATTCATTTTCTTTCCCTCTCCTAATCCTCGGGAAAATAACATACGCTAACTCTTTAACAGCTATATTTTTCCATATAATGTCTACTGACTAGTATAATGTCTACCTGAATCCGTGGCGCAAATCTGTGACCAAGCAAAAAATAATCAATTACAACAGCAAAGCTGTGTGCCCGTGTAGTTATTATCCACCTTTCCATATTTCACACTGTAATTTAAAACACATTGT
This sequence comes from Elmis aenea, assembly GCA_947652605.1. Classification (NCBI taxonomy): domain Eukaryota; kingdom Metazoa; phylum Arthropoda; class Insecta; order Coleoptera; family Elmidae; genus Elmis; species Elmis aenea. Next base: position 40,883,448 of record OX393580.1, on the reverse strand, counting down.
GTACGTGAACCCAAGATTAAAATTCTCAATGAAAATTTACCCGCGTGCGCGTCTGAACACATCGAAATTTATACGCGCATAGGTGAAGTAAATTTAATTACTTTCATCGTGGCGGTAAATAATTCCTCCACCGTCGTCCACCCACGGATATTTATAACTCTATCAAATACTGTGTATTCTTACGGCATCATGCACAGCTTTTATCGAATCAGAGCCGTTATTATCGTATATCGTTGTCGTAAAATTGTTTGATATTTATAGTTTAATAAATTGATATCGGTTTTTACTGCAGTTCTGTATGTTTTGCCGAATCAATTAGGTCTGTTCAACATAATAAAGTCGAGCAAAAAGTTCAACAGTGCGCAAATGTTCTCAAGTCGTTTAGAAGTTACCAATGGAAAACTTGCCTACATTTTCTTAACCCAGAAAATATTATACAGGGGGGCCTAAAAGTTGCTTACCATTTTAAAAATTCAATAACTTTTCAATTAAAAAAAGTAAACATTTTTCATTTAACTATATTTATTTTGACTTTTGGAAATACTCAACTTTGAACTATAATTACGAAATATGTGTAGGGGAGACCCATTGGCGTAGTTATGGGGGAGCCAGGGGGGCTTAGCTTATTAGCTTAATTAAGCATAAGACTACAACTCATGAAAAAACCTGAGTCTGGGAACTAGTTTTACATTAAAACAGTGGTTTCCAACCTGTGGGGCGCGCCCCCCTAGGGGCGCGAGACTATTGTTAGGGGGGCACGCAGCTGTTACCAAACTATCATTTTTGAATACAAACAAACAAAAAAAACTTTATTTTTACAAAATATGGTGTATTGTTTTGAAGCCCATTAAATAATTATCATGAAATTAGATTGTTACGAAAAGTAAGGGGGGCGCAAAATTTTTTTTTATGAAAAAGGGGGGCGGAGTTACAAAAAGGTTGGAAACCACTGCATTAAGACAAGTAAAACTTTGAAAAAAGTTGAGTGATTTTTTTAAATTCAACTTATTTATATTAAGATCAATTAAAAATCACTTATCCTTTTTGGAAGGATCACTTTGGCGAGATGCGTAATAACTTTTTCAACAAAATAAAATTATCATTGGAATATAATTTACTAAAAATTCTCTGTAATGCAAAATTGGTACAAAAATAAAGCAATCACACGATCTTTAAAACGGATTACAACAAAGAAAACCACTGAGGCAGAAACACCTCCCATTGGCTTAGCCCATTTACCATATGTTAAAGGAACGTCCGATAAAATTAGTAAACTGCTTCAACACCATAATATCAAAACCATCTTTACAGCTAATCGTAAAATTCAAAATGTCCTGAAGAGTCCTAAGTGTAAGATATTACTGGAAAACCAAGGGGTCTATCAGATACCATGTGCGATTTGTCAAAAATCTTATATTGGACAGACCAATAGACGCGTAGGCGTACGAGTCCAAGAACATAAAAATTCAGTCAGGAACAAAGACACCACATCGGCCCTCTATCAACATATTACCTCCACTGGTCACAAAATTAACTTTGATGAGGCCAAAATACTGGCCAATGTAGAACATTTCTCGTCAAGGATCATCCGGGAGGCTATTGAAATAGAAAAGAGATCCAACAATATCAATAAACGGGATGATGGTCAGAGACTTCCAGCAGCATGGAAGCCAGTGTTGACCAGCTGTTGTAGAGAGAGGCAGGTACGTCCTCTACCTGTCAGCAAAGCGCCACCAACAGACGCACTTTCAACCGGGACTGGCGCAGGGATTTGCCGACGTGTAACACGCAGTCAAGTGAGAGACGGTGCAAATTTAGTCAACCTTGACTAACATAAAGTGACATTAGTTTCTGTCTGACATTATTTTTATCAGACAGTTAAAATCTTGTTTAATCTCTTGAAAATGGCCAGGGAGAGCTGGCCGAAACGTCGAGAATTTATAAATACTACGCGGATATACTCCGAAGACAAAATTCAAAATATATGTGTAAATTATCAACAATTAAAAAAGATATAAAAGGCACTTAATACAATATAAAATATCCAACAGATTACAATAGATTAAAATGTCAATATCAGAGTTAATAAAATAAATAAATATGATACCTTATAGTGGTGAAAATGAGGCCAATTTCCAATGGCAGATTATCCACAGGGGCACAAGTTTTATTTTCTTTATACAGCGTCATTTTGTTTTGGCCTATAACAAAAATTATCAAGATCAAACGAGCTAGAGACGCAAGCAAATATTTAGGAACAAAAAACACCTCGCAAAAACTCAGTACTGAATGCTCAATATGGTTTTAAACGTCAACAGCCCATGCAATAATTTGTATATACACATACCTTACTTTACTGCAAAAGTGTTTCGTTCTTCGCTAGTAGTTCTTGCAATTTAGTAGCTTTTCCAGATCACTATTAATATTTAAAAACCCTTAGTTGCGTTGATAATTGTTTGCATGTATTTTGCATTATTTTAAGCCATGCGAGAAACCCCACTCCCGCGCAGTCCTGTCAGTTTAGGGCACACGCGCAAGACCTTGAACGTCCTTCCAGACCACAAAGTGCTCAATTCGTGTTACATATTTTGCAACACTTTTGGCGGCGTTTGTAAACAAAATTTTTACGTAGGAGTACTGGGTGGTCCAAGGACGATGGGATTCTATGGATAACTCGCTTATTGGCTTATTAAAAGATAGACAAACACTTAAAATAGTAAGCAGTTTTTGAGATACATTTAATTTTTAGAGCTATTTAAGAGAATGTGTTCCCGAATATTTCAGTTGGGGTTGGGGGAAATTTGCCAAAATCGTACTGGTCACCTAAATCGTACTTTTACTGTTATTTAAAACTGGCAACTACTAGTGGCAAAATTAGTATTTAAGTTTGTTACAGTTGCTATAGAAACCGCATCTGATGCAAAATTTGCTTGTTTGTGCTTTTCATGTAACTTTTTGTCAATTTTAAATAAGCAATATCATTTTTAAAAATGGTTCAATTACATTTTCATGTATATCAATAAAATTATACGTAATTTATATCATTTATACATTTATTATAAAGTACCTTAACATTCATTGTAAGGTCATGTTAAAAATTTCATAAAACGCCGTAGAGTATATAGCTAAAATTGCGCCCATAAAAAAAAAACAAAGTTGGTTGTCATAAAACAAAAACGAATCGATCTTAGGACAAATTTCTGACCACCATCCGATTCGGCTTAAAAAGTTGCCTGGGCCATGTTTTAACACATTTGAAATATTTCATACTCCAAAGGAGTTATAGGCGATTTTCAAAAATCGTATTTTTTCGGATACCGTTTAAGATATTTCCAATTTCTCTTCAGATTATTATTGAGCACAAAATTTAGCAGGTTTGCCAAATTTAAACCTATACTCTAGCTGTCTAGCTACTATAATAAGCGATATCCCCATGCTTAAACTCGAATTTCAATCACACTGTATATATATAATTATTTAGTCACTGTAATTACATTTATTGCCTTAGAATGCAAAAATAAGATGTTCCGCTATCATTTGGCCCAAATATTTTTTTAAATAATCGTACTAAATTTCCCTGAGAATCAACTTTTCTTAAGTGGTACGATTTTCGCAACTTTCCCCTATAATCGAAAAAAGATAACAACGTTTTTCTTCGTGAACTAGATTTTTAAGTCCACTAAATCAGTGGCGTACCTAGAACTCTCGGGCCCCAAGTAGTCTTAATCCTTCTCTGCTTTTTGATTTCAATTTTTAATAAAACAAAAAAATTGTCGAAATATGGATTGGTGGACAAATGAATAAATAAGTGTATAACTTACAGACTGAAAGACAAACAGAGCCCATAGATAGACATACAAATAGGAATTACATTAATAGTATAGGTACCCTGATTTACTAGGCTGATAAATCTGAAATATTCAATATTTTACAAAGATATAAATACGAGCCCTCTTTATATTTAATATACATAAAATGATATATTATTATTTGACTTTCAAACACATACCTAAATCGGAAGCTTCACAAACAAAATTGGTTGGGACAGTTTTTACTAAAGTGTGGTACGCGTACCCTAGGGGGGGGGGGGGCACGAAAGGGTTTTAAAGGGTACGCTATATAATTTTAAACTTAAACATTTTTTTTCTCTAGAAATGTAGCTAGATAAATGGTTTTATTTAAAACTATCCCAAAGTTACTTAGTCATATTTTTGTCCTACGGAGGTATCCGGTAACACTAAACTTTCAAAAGGGGCACAAGATGAATTACAAGTTTGGTAAACACTGACTGGGTTAGAATATAATTTTTTTTTCGAAATGTATGTATGCTTAAGTGTTTTTTGCTCCTTTTAAGTTGTCCCAGTCCGTACTTTCATCGTCTCTAAGTTTTTGATAATTAGTATGATGCTGTAGCTGACTAATATGGTAATATGGTTGATGAAACATAAAGCACAAGGCGCTATACATTATAAACTTAAAATTCGTGTATGTTGCGACCTCTATTAGTATTAGTGACATGTTCTACTTATATTTTGTACCAGGAGCACATAAAGGAGGTGGCAAGAACGCTACGACAGATGCGACTGGTACAACCAACGTGTTGAAAGGAGACAAAGAGCGTCTTGCATTTCTGGACTAGATATAATATCTGACATCCGATAGAAAATCTGTCTCCTTTTAACTCATCAAAAATTTAGCGTTCATGTGATGTTCGTATTTTGAGCATGTTTACATTCATTCAACCATAACAGCTGATCTTAAATGATTTTAAAAAGTTAAAATATAGCCTTAATAACGTCACTCAGGGTAAAATAAGAAATATTTTCCTCATAAACTTAAACAATCTTTCAATAAATTCAAAATTCAAAACATAAATTACGAAAAGTTCAGAATTACGAAACACGCGGTAATTTCAAAAATTAAAAACTACTTATAATTTTTTCACATTTTTGACTATTTTTTAAATAACAATTATTTGCGCTCAGTTGGTTAAAATATTTATTAAAAAGTTTTTAGTAAAATGTGTAAATTGAATTTTATTGTTCTTAAATATTTTGACTGCAGTCTTTGGGGGAACTTTTGCAACTGTCTCCATATTATCTAAAAATTTTAAAAACATCCCAAATAACGCATTTCCAGCTAAAATTTGCTTAAAGAGGCCTAAAACAGGTCTTCAAAGTTCTTAAAAACGTTACAAGTGTATAATAACCTTGCATTTTGTTGACAAAAAATTAAGTTTTGCAATGGTCTACAATAATTCTAAAAATCTTAAGAACACCATAAGCAATGCATTTCCAGCTTAAAGTTGTTCAAAAACTGCCTGAAACAATTTCTTACAGTTATTTAAACTTTTTAGTAAAATGCTTTTAACTTTATTTAGCTTAAAAACGGCCCACAATTTTTTTTACTGCCCTTCAAAATTAAACGAAAAATCCAAATTTATTAAGCTTGCGTTTTTCTTAACATAAATTTTGATGTTTTACACAATAGGTTTTAGTTTATAAAAATGTTAACGACACTCTAGGTCTAGGACAGTCAAGGTATAGTATTCTCAAACTTCGTAAACTCCTTAAATATTCATTATTACCAAGTACTCCTGAAAAATAAACTCTAGAGGTTTATTTGTTTATTCAGGAATTAATTCTGTATTTGTATCCAAAATAATGACATATTCTCGATGTTCTACTTTGTTTGGTGACAGACCATTTGGTATAGATTTATTGATACTGTAAGGGTATCTTATCCACTATCCACCCTATTAACGTCCAATTTTGGGAAATACGTTTCTAGATTCATTTGTAAGCTTTGTAAATGCTATATGATAGTAATTTTTGAATTCTTTGATCAAAAATGTTTATACCACAAATGGCGAAAGTAAATAATCAAATAAGTCGCAGATTTGGAAACAAAACACTTTGATTTCGGCTGATATAAAAGCACACTTCCATGCGACCATGATTTCAACGTCCAGCGAGTAATACGCTTATTCCTTCGAAGATAAACGACAAGATTACATCTTCAATGCCATGAACACTGTATTGTCACTCCGCTCGTGCATACTGACTTAAAAAACATAACAATTCATATAATTCTCTGTTAGGTGCTGCATTACAAATGTAAAGTAACAATACGTGCGACTAAATCGGTCTTACAAGATACAAGCCGATATTGTAAGCGTTATATAACACGAATGAATAGCAGCATTATACTGCTGATAAAGCTTATAAAGCTAGTATGACATTAAAGCTAGCTTGTTTCATACCCAGACCTATCGTTTAACTTAAAACCGTGGATTTGCGACAATATTCATATTCAAGAATTTGCGCTGCGATGTAATATCAAACCATTCACAACCCCATAGCTTTCAATTCTCCACAAATTGTTGTAGCAGACGAAGCGAATTAAATCAGAAGTAAGATTAACATGGTTAAATAAGTTCAAATTTCTCGATTAATTTTAAAGCTCATTATAGAAAAGGCCTGTGAAAATAAATATACAGCGTCATTCAAAAAGTATGCAACAAAATGAACAGTTTTTTATTATCGATTTCTCAGACAATATTATTCTTGATATAAGTTGGTGAATGGCTTAAAACTAATTTTAAGATAAAAAAAATTCAATTGAAATGTACAGCACACTAGATTCGCAAAAGTAAAGTGCTCTTGTTTTACAAAAAAATTAATAGGAAAAAGTTGTTAAGAATTTAAAAATATGATATTTGACGTTTAATTTCCAATAATTATATTTAAAGTAACTTTAATCTTCAAAAAGTCACTAAAATCTAGTGTCGTATGACTTTTTATTAAACTTTTTTCATGCACAAACTTATATCAAGAATATAATTTTCTGAGTATCGATAATAAAATTTTTTTCCATTTCAAACTTTTTGAATGTTAAAATAACTTTAAAAAAAAAATGAAATTTTACTACCAAATTTCGCAATTAGTATTAATTTGTAATTCTAACAACTTCTTCTTATGAACTTTTTTGTACCTGTTAAATGAAAGGCAGTGTACTCTTGCGAATATTACTAAAATTGCTAAAATTTAGTGTACAATGGATTTTATTGAACTTTATTTATCTTTTGGGTCATGCACTAACTTTTATCACATTTTTTGAGAAATTGATAAAAAAAACTTTTTCATCTGTGGCATATACTTATTGAATGCTAAAATTACTAAAAAATAAAAGTTGGAAAGCCACTATAAAATTTCGTAACAAGTATTAATTTGTAATTCCTAACAACTTTTTCTTTTATAACTTTTTTTGTATATGTTGAAATAAGGGCACTTTACTCTTTCGAATATAACTAGAATCGCTAAAATCTATTGTGCTATGAATTTTATTGAACTTTTTTATCTTAAAACTAGTTTCATGCCATGCACCAATTTTTATCACAAATAAAATTTTATGAGAATCGATAAAAAAAACTTTTCCATTTGTTGCATACTTTTTGAATGTTAAAATTACTAAGAAATAAAAATTGAACATTTACTATAAAATTTAGTAACAAGTATTAATTTGTATTTCTTAATAACTTTTTCTTCTGAACTTTTTTAAAATAAGGGCACTTTACTCTTGCGAATATTACTAAAATCGCTAAAACTTGGTGTGAATTATTGATTTTATTTAAACTTAAAATTGGTTTTAGGCTATGCACCAACTTTTATCAAAAATAAAATTTTCTGTGAAATCGTTAATAAAAAACTTTTCCATTTGTTGCATACTTTTTAAATGACGCTGTATATATATGCTCTACAGCAGCTGTTCCCAAGCTTATTTTGTGTCGGATCTTATATACCCTTAACTTAAGGTGACCAACCGTCGTCCTTTAGGGAGGACAGTCCTCCTTTTTTCACTTCTGTCCTCCCTTGAAAAGTGTCCTCGTTTTTGCCCTCCTTTTTGTTCTTTTCGATATTTGAAGACTAAAATCTGTAAATCTCCAAAAGAAAATACTAGGAATAGGCTGTAATGTTCATATTTTGTCAAATGCAATCAACACGGCGTCATGTGCCATGCCAATTGATGTAGAATTAATAATAACTACAATTTATTTGTATTTTAGTCGTTTTACCGTTCGCGTGGCTACTTTAAAACAATTTTGTGAAGAAGCGAATGTTGAATACAAAAAACACCTGCTATAGAGCGTGTTCTACAATTATTCGAGCCTCTTCGCTTACATTTTTTGAGTTTAGACAAATGTCCTAAAATCCTGGAGTCGTTTTTCAATAATGAAATATCTGAGATATTAATGTATTTTGTACATAATCAAGCATCTATTTTTCACAAAACGATTCAAAAGATTGAAGGTGAACACATTTTAGCTACAGAAGTTAGCCTTATTTTGAATGACTTTATCCTTCAATATAAATCTCGATTTGAAGAAAAATTTCTTCCTTTAATTATAAAAAGAAAATTATCAGACTTAAAGGAATCAAATCCGGGCATAACGAAAAAGTTTATCAAAGAAGTGCAGAATTTTTACCAAACATGTTTTCAATATATCGAAGAATGGTCTAAAACAAACCTCACGGGAAATAACAGTTTTCAATGGTGTTTTTTGGCTTCATCGCCAGTATGTTGGACAGATATTGAATCTTGTGTTGAGTTTTTATCTAAAGAATTGCCAGATATTAAAATAGACGACAATTGTCTCTTTGAAGCAATTAGAAGACTGAATGTATATTTAAATTCTGAAAAATTAATACAATGGGCAAATCAACACGTTGAAATTGATAAAAGATGGGTGGAAATATTCAGCCATTTCAAAAATGGACATATTCCATGTGAAAATTTATTTATTCTTGTTCAATTTGTGTTGTGCTGCCCTGGAACTAATGCAGCAGTTGAAAGAGTTTTTTCAATTGCTAATGATTTTTGGACAAGTAAGAAATCGAGATTGAATGTTGATACTCTAGCTGCAGCACTTGCCGTAACATTCAATATGAAAGACATTTCTTGTTCAGATATTTTCAATATATTGTTAGAAGATAATACACTGCTAAAAAATATTCATTCAATGGAGAAGTTCTCCTTTAAATAGTTATAGGCATGTAAGCATAAAATTTCATGTTAGTGTTAGTTACAAATGTTTTTATTAAGCATTTATCATATTATAATGTTTGCAATGCCTAAAATGTGTCTTTTGTTTACTTTTTTTTTGCTCTTTAATTTGTGTCCTCCTTTTCATTGTAAGAAAGTTGGTCACCTTACTTAACTGAGCATCCAAACTAATTTAAATCAAATTTTTATATTCCACTTCCAAAAATTCTGAATTCTTTTCTTTTACTCCCAATAGATTTTGTACTTAATAATTACTTATCTTTGTTCTTTATATTTTAAAAACACTCATTAAGAAACTCTCATAAGCTGCAGAGATTATTTATATAATTACGGATTTCGGTCACCAAGAGTCGAAAAAATAAGCAAAGCAACACCAACAAACACGCGAAACTCTTAAATTCTTCCCTCTTTGCAAAACGCTGCTCTATAATATGCCTCGCTATGGCAAGGCGGCTTAATATATAAAATGAAAAGGACGTTCCCCAAGCAAATTGTAGAAGAATTGAATCATATTTAACGGATAGAAAGTTCAGAATCGGGCCAAGGAGTCCTGCCCCTCCCCCAAAAAGCAGCAAAGTAGCTCTCGGGCTTAAAGCTAAATACCAGTTTTATTTGATGGATTGACTTGGTTTCTGCAATTGAGCAGCGTCGAAGGTATCTTAATACTTAACGTTTCGTCAACCTTTATCGGAAAATCTTCAGGATATAAGTGTTGAATTGTTGAATAGTTAGTCACTGATTTACTATTTAACGACGACGACCTGAAGATGTCTTTGATAAAAACAATCAAAACTTCGATTATCCAGAAGCGTTTGAACCATGGTTGGCCTGATTTAAATCAATTGATTTAAATCACAATCTAAATCACGATTTAAATCAGCTGATTTTTTAAAATAAAATTGTGATTTAAATCAAACTTTATTTATTTTCACGATTCAACATTACGCGTCACATATAAATTAAATTCTTCCGGTAGATATACTTTGCATATTTTTACAATAAATTATAATTTAAGGGTCAAAACATCTACAGCGTCATTCAAGAAGTCTGCAACAATTGGCAAAGTTTTTTATTATCGATTTTTCAGAAAGTTTTATTTTTGATAAAAGTTAATGCATGACCTGAAACTAATTTTAAAATGAAAAATATTCATATGACACTAGATTTTAACGATTTTAAAATATTCGCAATAGTAAAGTGCTCTTATTTTAAGACTTAGGCCCTCCGCACACGGCGCGATAACTGGGCGATGAAACAGCGACGCGATCGTGTTGAGATTCAAACGATATATGCGATTTATACGATCTTAGCGACTAGCATCCGCACACGGCGCAATTACTGTACGACGAGACTGCGATGCGATCGTG
>OX393580.1:39001458-39072818 GCA_947652605.1 Elmis aenea | reverse complement strand
AATACAAATTTAGACCACTAAAACTCGTTTTTTTAAATACAATGCCCAAACTTTTTTTCATTTTCTAATGCAAAATTGCATTCTGCATCAATCTGTATTAGCGTTTTCTATACAAAATACAAAAACGAATCGTGGATGACAGAATTGCATGTGCATTCTTGTTTTTCAAACCATGCTCTTTGTATCTTATAAGTATATTTTGTACCATATAACCAACCCGTTATCGTTAACAATATCCGAGATAACAATGTGTGCAATCATACATTCAATACGATACAGCATGCATCAACCTTGTTTAACATCAACTTGCATAAATCGTACTTGAAATAATTACGAAATACTTTTGTAAATGAAATGCTAACGAGTCCTTAAAACACTCTCAAATTCTATTTACCGTTTCAAATGGTACGTGCATGCAAGTGTTAATCTAAAATTTAATACCGTTAATAGAATTCTCTTAACAAATTTTAGAAATTCGTATTGTCAGAAGTTGTAGAGAACTAATTAATGCAGTTTTAATACTCAAATAATACTGCTGAAGTTAAACATTCATCAGACTGACTTAATGGATTACTATATTCTCTGGCAAGTTTATCACTAAATTACAGCTTAAGTTATTAATTCGTCTGGCGCGCGAGTCGGAGACAAAAATGGTTAAACGCGGGACGCGAGGGGGGGTCAGAAACTTTACATGCCCAAGTTTTCTCGGCAATTGCTGCTTTAATTTAATATCCCGTTTCATCTTCACGAAATTGTGAGTGAAGAGCGAGAACCGAGCGCGCGACATGATCGAGGGAAACGGAAGATCCATTAAGCTGCTCCTCTCCATATAATGTTTGTCACAATTATTAAGATTTCGTTTTCATCTTAATGTTTACCTGCATAAATGACATTCCTGCGAACCCTTCCTGCAGAAATTATTATGCCCCGAGTGGCTGCTGCGTGGATTAATTTTGTTATAGCGCGTAGATGCCATTAACCGTTATTATGTCGTTATGAGACAACACTCCCGAGCAAAATTAGAAACGCGATATTAAAAGAAATATATTAATATTTATAGAAACATGAACGAATGTACCTATCGGACCAATACTTGTTTTTTTTTTTTTTTGTAAATACGCCCAACTAAGGCACCTTTTTAACAAGATCGTTTAAGCTCGATTTGCTTTTTTTTAAAGCAAGAGTTTGGAATTTTAAAAATTAAGTGGTAATTAAGGAATGTTTTTGGTGCTAAGTTCGCTAAATCTTTTAAAAAAATCATCCACTTATGCCAAAATCGCAATGCTGATGTAATATCAAAGAACTGTACACAATAGAACTGTTCAATCTCTATAATGTATACAGGTCACTCGGCGACGTCACACAGTGACCGAGTGCGCAGAGCTCAGTTGAATCTGCCGTAGTACTCTTTCTTCTATTAAGGTTAATTTGGGTTCGATATAAATTAAATAATGTGAGCAATTGACGGTTTAAATCATGTTACCTGTATCATTTGTTTATTTGGCTGTATAACATAAGCAATTAAAATTTGGGGGAGCTTTTCTAAAATTTACCTATGGCTAGAACAGAAAGAACTACATTTCTAAATGTTATATTTACATGTGATTTAATTAGTCAATAAATACGGAAGACCTGCGTTGTTTTATAGGCGAAACCTCTGCTGAAAGTGAATTTTTTTAAATCGAATAGATACTTGCGGCATAAGTATAGACAAAAAATTAAAGCTTGTTACTCTGTTAAAATATATATACTTATATATATATATTAGGGTGGTCCTTATTTATATAGGTCAAAATGTTTTGTTTTAATTTGACTAGTAGGACCCTCCAGTTCTGTTCCAATATACCAAAAAATAAGCCATACAAAGTTTGAGATCGATCAGATACCATTAACCCGTGCCCCATCGACATCAAAATTTAGAAAAAAATTTTTTTTGCTAAAACTTTAAAAACTTTAAAAACACCAGTTTTATGTATATAAAGCCTGTTTATTAATTTTATAAGTTCCAAATTTTATATTCATTGCTTTCGTATTTACTTTTAGTATAAGTTATAATAAACTAAATACGAATAAAACACTTTAAATTCTTAAAACAAACCGCAGATTATAAGTATGGTTTATTTAACGTCTCCCGACTGTGTTTTGGATATTTCTTGCGGTAATCTTGCACAGTCTGAAGAAGAAAAAGAAAATTAAATTCTATGAAAAAATGTTTATGAGATCGACGACTAGCATCTTCGTAAAACAAATTGTTTTTGGGATTCGTCCTTTATAAATTAGAGTTGAATTGTTCCATCAATTTCACACCTCTTTTCGCTGTATCATTTACCACTTGTAAAGATTTCGCGACTACCCTTTCTTTTATATAACTTTCTTGATCTTTCCAATGTGTAGGATCTAGTTGTAGAGAATCTGAGGAAATTTCAAACATTTAAATAATTTTTTTGATTCATTAGTAGATAAATAGCAAATAGCAAGGAACGATCTTTCTTAAGGAAGTATTCTAAATCATCTAATTTGATGCGTAGTTTGTTTTTGGTTTCCTCCGCTTCGTCTGTTTCTTTGGTCAGCAGTATCTTTTGGGCTATATTATTTCTCCGTTCGTCACTTATTTGTTCAACAAATTTTTGTCTACAAGAATCACTTTGCCGCGTTTTATGTTTCTCCAAGTTACGTAAGTCCTTACATAGCTTCTTACACTTTTTGGTGCAGTCCGAGCAGTCTTGTTGGTATGAGAGCTTTCTTGCAAAATATTGAAGTTTCTTCTTCAATTACTAGAGCAGTACTTTACGCATATTGTAAAACAGTACACTTAAAACGTTTCGTCAGGATGGTAACTTACTACCTACCAGTAATTTGATTTTCCATAAAACCGAAAAGAAAAATTGGTTTTCGTGACATTTTTAAATTTTAAATAATAATGCCTAGCAACGTTATTGCGAAAAGCAATTAATTCTTGTTTTCTAAATTCTACTGGTTAAGCGTTCACGGTTGCTGTTGTTGTGCAGTACACAAGTCGGTTAATATACCGTGATCACGTTATTATGCCCAATGCACAATTCACAAAGCAGTCATATGTGGCGAAAAACAATGAATAAGATACGTACCCATCAGTTCAACAAAGTTGTTTTTTTAATCGAAATGGATTTATATATCATACATTATAATGAAATTCACCATATTATGAAATTAAATTTTTTTTACAATTATCCTGGATTTTGAGCCCCGTGGGGCACGGGTTAATATTTACCAATTGGTCTCAAATTTTAGACGAAGTAATTATTTATACAAAGGAACAAATTGAGAGGGTCCTACATAAAAAAATATAAAGTTCAAAAATAAGGACCACCCTAATATATATATATACTATAATCCATTCCCTTTTTTTACCCATAGAGTGTAAGGGTGTAGTTTATGTTTTCATAATCTACAATTATTTCCTAATAAAATTCTTCCATTGTTTTCTGTTCTTCGCTATATTCTTTGCCTCTCTCCACGTTTTTCCTTTTTTCTTTAGGATTTTTCCGATTATGTTGTCCCACGTTACGTTTGGTCTACCTCTCCTTCTTTTGCCTGGCATTTTACTTTCCCATATTTTTTTGACTGGTATTGAGCTGTCCAACCTTTGTAGGTGTCCCCACCACCCAAGTTGTCTTTGTTCTATGAACTCTTCTATGGATTCTATCTTTAGTTCTTCTCTTATTTGCACATTTTTGATTCTATCTTTCTTTGTTACTCCTTTCACCTTTCTTAAATATTTCATCTCGGCTGCTCTAATTTTACTCTTGTTCTTGTTTGTTAGCACCCATGTTTCGCAGCCATATGTGAGTATAGGTCTGTAAATTGATTTATATACTTTCATTTTTGTTTCTGGTGATTTCTCTTTTGCTTATGAGCCCCTTGTTTAGTGCATAGTATACTCTGTTAGCATTTTGTATTCTGTTGTTCAGTTCGCTATCTTGTTTTCCTGTTTCCTCTAAAATACTGCCCAAGTATTGAAAGCTGCTAGTTTGTTCTATTATTTCGCCATCCACCCTGATTTGTATTACATCTTTTTCTTTTGCTACTACCATGATTTTAGTTTTATTCTTATTCATTTTCATTCCATTTGCCGTTAATACTTGGTTCCAGATGTTTAAGTTTTCTTCAAGGTTTCTTTGGCTTCCTGCAATGATAGCTATATCATCTGCGAAGGCGCATTCTGATGTATTAATAAGTTCCAGTTGCCTGTATCCAATACAGAAGGGTTTGGTCTTTTGTTTTGCTTCTCTACTTAGTTCATCCATATAAGTAATAAATAGCAATGGGCTCAAACTTCCTCCTTGTCTCACTCCTTCTCGTGTTGTAAATGCCTCTGACATCATGTTTTTACTTATTATACAGTTTCTTGTTTCTGTGTATAGGCATTTAGTGACTCTGATTAGTTTGTTGCTAACCTTTCTTTTTTGTAGGCTTTCCCAGATTTTTGTTCGCGGGACTCTATCAAACGCCTTTTCCATGTCTAAAAAAGCTAGGTAAACTGTTTTTGATCTTGCCAAATTTCTATTTATGATTTCTTTTAAAGTAAACACGTGGTCCTGCGTACTTCTGTTTTTCCGGAATCCACTTTGCGTTTCTGTTAGTGTTGGTTCTATTTTCTTACGTAGTCTCTTTTCGATTATTTGTTTAAATAATTTCATTATTGTGCTTAATAGGGTAATTCCTCTGTAGTTGTTACAGTTTTTGTTGTCTCCTTTTTTGTGAAGTGGTATTATCAAACCCATTTTCCAGTCTTCTGGTATCTTTTCGTCAGTCCAGACTTTGTTGTAAATTTTTAGCAGCAATAAGGCCGCTTGTGCTCCCATATTCTTTGCCATCTCTGCTGTAACTTTATCGTTACCTGGTGTCCTGCCGTTTTTCAATTGTTTTATTGCTGTGATTAATTCTTCTTTCGTTATAGGATCTTCGTTCTGCTCTACCTCTTCTTGTTCCTGTGTTACTTCTCGTTCTTGTTCTTGCTGTCCAATGTTATCTTGTATTATATCTTCTGTAATAAGCAATTTTGGAAATATTCTTTCCACCGCTCCATTATTTCCGTTTCATCTACTAGTACTTCTCCTGCTTCGTTCTTAATTGCTATGCTCTCTACTTTTTTATTGCCTCTAAGCTTCTTTAGTACTCTATAAAAAAGCTTTTGATTAGTTTTACTATCTGCCTCTAATTTATCCCCAAATTCTTTCCATGGTTTTTGTTTAGACTGTATTTTTCACTTTTATTCTTTGCTCTTTGTACAGTTCGTAACTTCTCTGCGTTTTTTTTTCTAGGTATTCCTGCCATTTCTTCTTTTTAATCTTCACCTGAATTTTTATTTCTTCTGTCCACCAAGCTGTCTGCTTTTTATTTTTATTTTGTCTGTTTATCCCACAAACATCTCGAGCTGTCTCTGTTAAAATTATAAAGTAAAATTCAAGAGTAACGTTAGACAAAATTAAATTAATATTTCAAAGCGTTTGAAATAAATAATCTGCTTTATTTTAATTGTTTTGCAGATAGCCTTTTTAATTTGTAAGGTACACAAAAAGTTTTCTCTTTCATCTTGCTTCAGATATTTCAGAAATTTCGTGCCATTATAACCGCTTCTCTTAATAATTCAAGTTTAATAAATGTTTCTGTTTCTTTACGCTTAGATTAACACGCTCACTTGATATGCCATAGAAATGTCTTTGAATTTACATGCAAATAAACGATGTGTTGTTGAACCACGTCTGTACACACTTGTACATCTCGCAGATAACATATTTATATATTTGGTTTAAATGTTTGTGTCAATATACGAAAATATAATTAAACCGCGTTCGCTCATTCGAAATCGACGCGTGTACGGTCGGAAAGGCGACAGCTAAGTTATTTATGATCGTCTAATTCCCTTTGTAAATTATAATCGCAGAAGACGTTGCACATAGAGTAAGATATTGATTGGTGCGCGATTTGATGTTAATTACCAACACGTTTTCACTATAGGTATTAGAAAAAATAAGACCGGTTAATCAATTATTAGTATTGAAGCAGTCTCAAAAAATATCATTAATGTCAAATTAAAAATATAATATACAGGGTTCTCGTTTTTCGAGGGCCACTATGGGGATCTCGTAAACGGTAAGACTTACGACTTCGGTTAAATTGGGGCAAAGTTGTATATTCAGGTGCTTAATAAATTGACGGCAGCAACGGTTCAGTTCCGGTTCCGGTTCAATGCAAAATATGATGACAATGCATTTTACTGAACTGTCTAAATTTTTTCGATTTTTGTTAAAATATAATAAAAACCACGAAAATGAAAAATTTACAATGTCAAAAAAAAAAATTGGTCCGAACCGTTCTGTGAACCGGTTGACGGAGTTTAAACCGGTTCTCACCAGCCGGTTCGGTTCGATTTTGCGGTTTTGTGATTTTTTAAATAAAAGGTTCAGTTCCGGTTCACGGTTTATGTAAAAAGCACCGGTTCGATCCGGTTCGGTTCGAGTCCCTGATTCTAATGTAATTACCAATTATGTAAATAAATAACATGCTCTGGCATTTAAAATATCACTGGTTGAAAGAGTTGCATGAACTGGTAGAGTTGGATTGAACCGGTTCATACCCATTGGTTCGGTGCTATTTGCGGTTCGATAAATTTCTACCAGGTTTAGTCCCGGTTAACGGTCCTTTTCGGTTTAGGTTCCGCTTCAGGTCTGTATTTTTTTTCTCCGAAAACAGCACGTTTTTAGTTTTTTATTCATTTCTCTATCTTTTATAATAAGCGAGATATCATGTAAACTCTACGGATTGAGAACAATCAGTGCACTTACACCGATTGATCTAAAAAAATAATTTTTAAAAAAGAAACCATGATTATCAAAAGCTTACTTTTTTTCCTTATTTTTAGTAAATCCGAACTGCAGAAGTTTATAAGAAAAGTAAACCAGCAGAAAATTGCTCAAGTATTGTGTAGCAATATATTTGCGGCGAGCTTAAAAACATTTTCCGGGAAAATCTTTAGCAACGGTAAGACGTGAGGGAGAACCCCTAGGTTAAATTTTAGGGAAAAGTTGTACAGAGTTAAACGAATTTCTGGCCAAAGTTGCACAATGTCGT
This sequence comes from Elmis aenea, assembly GCA_947652605.1. Taxonomy (NCBI): domain Eukaryota; kingdom Metazoa; phylum Arthropoda; class Insecta; order Coleoptera; family Elmidae; genus Elmis; species Elmis aenea. Next base: position 39,065,705 of record OX393580.1, on the reverse strand, counting down.
TACGGGAGCATATTATCTGCAGGTGTAGGGAGGTTGGGGCAGTTAGACCGCGAACCGAGCGAATGGCTTCGGTCGGCCGCCATTCTCGCGTTTTGTAGCCACATAAATAAGATTGATGTGCGGTCGAGATGGAGAAGAAGAAAAAGAAGAGTCCTGCACTCCAGCAGCCCCTACCAATAATGCCAACCTCGACGAAATAAAAAATTATAACGGAGGAGGGTTACTACACGTTCAATATCGTATTTGTAACGAGGACTTCGATTTGTTTCAACTTTGCTGGCTTTTTTAACCGCCGTCAACGTCCAAAACAAACGTGATTCAAAGCTGAAAGAGACGCAAAAAAAGCTATCGCCGTCTTCGAGGTTAAGAGAATTTTTAATGTAATCTAAATAAAAGTTAATCATCAGTTTTCCTTCGAAAATAATTGCATTTATGAGAATGTTCCCTGTCACCCTTTATCTTAATCTGTTTACAATTTAAACAAACAACCTGGCGATTGGATTATATATATTTTTTTAGTATTACAAGTATTTTAGTGCTTACAAATTTTACTTTGTTGTCTAATTAATTATATACAAATTTATTTAAAAAAAATTACAATGCATTCTAAGGAAATTGTAGGTAATACAATATTACTAGATACTGCTATTAAAAAACATTTCGCTTAGTGACTCCTGGTAAAACGCCTGATTTTTGTTGGTTTCTGCAAAATAATAATTTGTTGTTATTTCTCCACTTTCTCGATTGTTTTTTTTTACCTATTGTTTAGTTTACAATTACAGTAGAAAATTATCTTTTGTTTTAGGACAGGCTATAGTTGTTGAGAGCATTTTTATTAATTTGGAGAGAAAACATTAAAATATACCGGGTGTAAACAAAGTGGAGTACACCCCCATTTTTTCTTTAGTTTTGATTTTAGGTTAATTAAATTTTAGACATATGATATGCGTAAAAAACCGAATTTTTTAAGTACATGCACACACTTTACTTCCGGTTTCGCCGGAAATGACCCCAACTTTGTTATTTTAAATGGAACACGCTGTATATTTTTACAGTTTTGAAAAGAGGAAGCGATTTTGGATACAACTGCACTATTTTGGTTAATTTTTATAACCTCAAAAATTTTCGAACTAAAATGATTTTTTTATTAAGTTTAATTGAATGACTGTGTAATCATTTTTCTACCGCCATAATGGCATACAAATACGTAAACAAGCATTGGTTTGTTTCCACAGCGATCTTCCATAGCACCTTGGTTTTTGTTTTAAATGATTTGTGTTGTTGCAGTTACGCACAGTCTACTGCGATTAACAGGATTTCGTAATAGATCTTTACAATAATTTGAAGTCATGGAAGCAGACTCTTAATAAAAATACAAGTTATTGGTATCGATGGATTCGTTAGAAGATGCTCCATTTAAATAAGCGCTTGAACCACCATAGTTCCACTTAAAAAAATTGACTTTTTGTCAAAAAATCTATTCCGCAACCTTCAAAGCTGATTAAAGTATCCTAAATGTCAATTAAAATTTACAAATGCGTTTTTTGGACTATTTTTGATATAACAAAATTCAATTTATGCGGATCACGGCACACTTAATAAAAAATTGGATTTTGTTTCAAAAATTATTTGAGGTTATAAAAATTAACCAAAATAGTGCAGTTGTATCCAAAATCTCTTCCTCTTTCCAAAAATGTAAAAATATACAGGGTGTTCCATTTAAAATAACAAAGTTGGGGTCATTTCCGGCGAAATCGGAAGTGAAACAATTGTGTGCATGTGCTCAGGTTTTTTGCACACATTATACCTATATCTAAAATTTCATTTATCTAATATCAAAACTGAAGAAAAAAGGGGGTGTACCACACTTCATTTACACCCGGTATATGTAATCACATGGTATATTCTTGACAAGAAAATAAGCAAGCTTTTTGAATGATATCTAAGCTAACTATGGTTTTCATTAAAAAAATGCAAATTTGTAATTTGTCTCGCAAGGGAGGGTCATGATATGGTATCGCTAGAATCTGATCAAGGCTTTGTTTATTGCATCAAAAACATAAAAAATAAATGTTTTGGAGAGTTCTACGTGCCATTGATGATTTATATAGGAAAAATTGGGAAAAACAGAAAAATAAAGGTAATTTTTGCAAACGCGTTGGCCATAAAACCGTCCGAGATAAAATCTTTTTTTTTAAATAATAATGCGCGCATCCTTTCCTAGTAAAATTGTGCAAAGTTTTTGAATTTATCTTGAACAGTTCCGGAGAAAAACGTGAAAAACCAAACCCTTGTAAAATAGTTTTCCCTATGTTAAACGCCCATGCAAGTCGTCAAGATTTAGTTTTAGGTTTTAACAGATATACCACAATTTCTCAAATCATAACGCTTTTGCAGGGGTTTCGTTTTTTACGTTTTTTTCTGGAACCGTTTAAGATATTTTTAAAAACCTTGCACCATTTTACTTGCAGAGGATGTGCGAATTGGTAAATAGAAGAATTTCGATTTTCATGGCCAACGCGATCGCAAAAATGACCTCTGGTTTTCAGTTTTTTTCCCCTATTTTTTCCCCTGTAAATTATCAATGGCACGCATAACTCTGCAAAACATTTAATTTTAATGTTCTTCATGCAATAAACACAGCCTTGATCACATTCTAGCGACAACATATCTTGGCTCTTCCTTGTAATTTCTGAATACTTTGGAAACAAATGAATGTTGCTATTTTATAATTTTTAAAAGCACTTAAAACTTTTTGCTGTGAAGTTTTTCTAATAAACAACTGCAACGGAGATATTTAAGATTTAAAAAAATTGCTAGTGTTAGTTTTTCGTCGGTATCTAGCAAACAATATATTTTTTTTCAAATATGAAAGCATCGCTAATTAGGTCCCTAAAATAGGAACAGTTTATTTTAATCGACTTTGTATCTTTTACTGTTTACGAGATCCCAATAGTGTCCTTACCTATTAATAATTATCATGTAATCAGACTAATGATGCTACAGGTCTAAAATCGAACTAAAACAAATCTTGACTTTAAAATTCGGTAGTTTTGTTTTTGTTACGGCACATAAGCCGCAAAATCCCCGTTTAATGCTGACTTTTCTAATAAAACTAGATTATCCGAAGATGTACCACGAAGTAGTGCGATAGAAAAGGAAGGGACAGCGAAATAAAACAGACGTAGTAATCATCATTCCCATTCCGCAACAGTCATATATAGTGGAGCATTTTTACACGAATTTGGCACATTTCGTGCCTCGATCTTTGTTATCGCCCGCACCGACGAACGGGATAACCAAGGAGGGTGAATAAGAACGTTTGCTTTGAGTGTGAGCGAACGGACAATGAGCCTAGAGCACGTCCATCAATCTTAATGAACGATCGATGGCCATACAAGGACGATTTGTTACAGACTCATAAACACTGCATGCTCTTGCACTTGTTTGGAATTATAACCACGCGCGGCTTTAAAAACTTCTCGTTATATGAAAACAAATTGCAGACGTACGTACGTACTTATGTACCTGGATAATACAACGTTGCTAACCAACTAGATGAAAAATCTGCAATCCTTTGTCGTGTTTTCGAACTTTTACGGTCAAATCTTATACCGGGTGTAATTGAAATCAGGTTCACCCCCTTTTTTTCTTTAGTTTCGGTTTTGGACAAATGAAGTTTTAGACATGTGATAAGTGCAAAACACCGGATTTTCTTAACATACAGTGATGGACATATTCTTAGGGACACTAAGAACTGTGAAATTCTTTTTCAAATTTTACAAACCACAAAGCCATTCATTTAGATGAATATGAAATAGAAAAAATCAATATGAAAATAAATATAGACAAAACTAAAACTATGATGGTTACAACAGAAAACAAAGGGCATAACACACTTTAAATGGGCTTTAAATATTTAGGAGTGATCATAGAGGAAAATTGAGGGATGGACAAGAAAATGAGCGAAAGGACAGGAATTGTGGGAAGAATTTTTAACAGTTTAAGAACAACATATTTTGCAAATAGAGAAGTCCCACAACGAACAAAAGTGGAAGTGGTCAAAAAGGTTGTAACTCCGGCACTGTAATACGGAAGTGAAACGTTGACACTCACAAATAAAAATAGTAACCCAGTGAATGCAGCAGAAATGAGTTTTCCAAGAAAAATCCAAGGAGAAACCAAAAAAGATAGAATCAGAAACGAAACATATACAGGGTGTCCCAAATTCGAGTAAATGCATGGGGATCTCGCTTATCTTAAGAGCTACGAGATCGGTTAAATTAGGGCAAAGTTGCGAAATTAGTTGCTCAACAAATATCTGCAAAGAAAATTTTCATAGCTGTCTTAGTTCAAAGAAAAACTGAAAAATTTGATTTTCGTTTTTTTGTCCTATTTTCTACATTTTTTAAGATATCGACAATCTGGAAGCACTTCTACATGGCAACTTCTTACGCTTTACACTTTGAGGTAACATAGAATTTCCAACAACGTTTCGTGTCTTCAGAACCATCATCAACTTTATTTTTTTAAATACGCCGAAAATTTTTTAATCTTATAGTCGAATAGCATTTTGTCTTCTGATTACAATGATATATGACACTTAATATCTAAAATGATATTTTACCACAAAATTTTAAGAAAAACTCATTTTGTCGAATTTTTGAATCAAAGAAAACTATTCTTTTGTTGCTGTTTTGTTAAAACTGTCATTTTGACATTAATGTGATCTTGATTATTTGTATAATTTGCAACCAGCTAGAAATTCTTTGATATTTGTGCTTTTGTTCGCAATTTTCATTTTCACTATATTCTGGTAGTACATTTTTAATTAATTTATTTATTCGCATCCCTTCGTATATTGCGAGTATTGTTAAAATAATTTTCATGAATTATGGAAAATAAAAGGTGTTACAAATATAATATTGCAATTGATTTTAATGAAGTATTGAATAAACTGTTGAAAATTAAAAAGTATGCCATGAGAAAACATTATGACATTTCTCGAATTCCTTAAAAAGTGTTGATTGTCATATTTAATTAAAAAAAGCACAAATTCAAAGAATTTTTAGCTGGTTGCAAATTATACAATTAATCACAATCATATTAATGTCAAAGTGGCAGTTTTAACAAAATAACAGGAACACAAAAAAATTGTTTTGTTTTTTATTTTGCTTTTTTTGTACCTACAAGATTATTTGGTTCAAAAATTGGACTAAATGAGTTTTTCTCAAAATTTTGTGATAAAATATCATTTTAGATATAAAGTATTGTATATCATTGAAATCAGAAGACAAAATGCTATCCGACTGTAAGATTAAATTTTTTTCGCAGTATTTAAAAAAATGAAGTTGATGGTTCTGAAGAGACGAAACGTTGTTGGAAATTTTATGTTATTTCAAAATATAAGGCGTAAGAAGTTGGCATGGAGAAGTGCTTCCAGATTGTCGATATCTTAAAAAATGTAGGATATAGGACAAAAAAAACGAAAATCAAATTTTTCAGTTTTTCTTGAATAACTTTTGAACTAAGACAGGTATGAAAATTTTCTTTGCAGATATTTGTTGAGCATCTAATTTCGCAACTTTGCCCTAATTTAACCGACCTTGTAGCTCTTGAGATAAGCGAGATCCCCATGCATTTACTCGAATTTGGGACACCCTGTAGAGGAGAATTAAAGATAAAATCAGTTGAAATAAAAATACAAGAAAGACAGCTGGGATGGTTGGGTGTTGGGTCACATTTATAGGATGAGAAAAGAGAGATTAACCAGAGAAGCATATGAAGCAAGATCACAGGAAAAAAACAAAAGAGGTAGACCGAGAAAAACCTGACAAGACGAAGTTAAAAAAGCAGCAACGGACAGAAACATCAAATGGAAAGACATGAAAAAAAGGCAGCACAACATAACTCAACAGTCCTACACCTAACAGTAGAAGGACTCATCATGACTAAGTAACTAATAATATTTTTAACCTGTCCTGAAACCAAAACACTTTTTACATCTGTTCACGCAGTCATTCTCAATAACCGTGTACCCGGGTGCCCACCTGAAGAAAAATGAGGTTTATAGCAATTATCAGTAGTAATATAACAAGTGCATTGAAAATTAACGATAATTTCTGCTTCAACTTGCATGAGTAAAGATTTGTCAAAAATTATAGATTATTTGCAATGCACGAGTTATGTTTTGTCAGAAAATTGCCTTCACCTAACCTATCTGTCAAATTAAAATGTTGTTTAATTTAGATAAATTAAAGTATACCTACTACTTACTGCGATTGTTATTATTAATAGATCATTTATAACTAATTTTTAATTCAATAATTATATTTTAATAAAAATTAATGAACCAAATAGTATTTAGGTACATACATAATCTGTTATGTCAAATTTTACAAGTACTGTCAGAGTGGTGTGTCAGGGGTGTGGTTTAATTTATATTAAAGTAACGTTATTGGTAGCCGACATCTGTCAAAAAATTATCAAGACCAAAATACCTTATTCCCTCTCCAAATTTATATTTTCCATCAATCAAGAACTCAGATTTCTTAGAAACGACCAATAAACGCATGAAAATCTGTTAATTGCGAAAAGTAAATTATCAGTGTATGATTATGTTTATTGGCCGTTTAAAGGAAATCTGAGTTTGTTATTCGTCGAAAACGCAAATTTGACAGGAGGATCAACTCCTGGCAGAGGAATGTAAAATTATTACCGTGTAATATTGCTCCTATTGGTAGTCTCTAAAAGATTTAAGATTAGTGAGTGATTGGTTGAAAACGCAAATTTGACAGGTGAAGGGAATTTTCGATTAAGCAAACTAATATATAATTACAGGGATGACTAAATGAATAAGAACTAATGTCTATTTGAGGAAAAACAATATTTACTTATTTAGGCAGATTCTTTACATTTAGTAATTGTTACGGCATGCTCGTCACAGACAAGTTTTTCGCACGCTATGCAAGATTTTTTAGTTTTTCTGCGCTTTTTTATTACTGCTCTATAGCACAAGCACAGGCGTAGCGAGAGTAAATGGTGCCCGGGGCATGTTTTTTTCACCCCCCTCCCTCGTCCGTATTTTTATTGTAGTTTTAAGTAAAATAATGTATTATTTATTTCAGTACACTGTAATGATAATGAGAACAAATTTTAATAGCATAACGGCATTTTAGTTTTTGGCTTTAAATAAATGAAATAAACTCAAAAATATTTTGTCTTCACGGCGCCCCCTCAAGACTGGCGCCCGGGACATCGATAACCCCCTTGCTCCCCGTCGGTACGCCACTAAGCACAAGTGACATGAACCGGTAATAATTATGACTGTATAAATCTGAAAGTTATTTTATAAATTACGGATTTGGAGGGTTTGTAACAAGTGTGTAAAAATTTTCTAACATCTAATTTTACAGAAAATTAGGAGAAAATGATTCTTTTGCCATTGGTTAAAATCGAAAGTAAACAACTCAAATATTTAACAGATGTTTAAAATATAACGAAGATGGACAAATTTTTGCAATAGAGTGTTATGGTCGCTTGGAACTTATTTAAATATGTATATCTGGTTTAATTTATTACCGTTTTCATAAGTACTAAGTAAAATGTTTCGTATGTTTGTTACAGGTTTTGGAATTTGAAATTTAAAACTGAATGATTTGACCAATCTGTCATTCTATTTACATCAAAGTGTTTGATACCTTGTCGGACCTTATTTCAAGTTTTCTACCACATTATTATTATTATTAATATTATTGTTATCGTTTTTTATTTCCTTTATAATCTGAACGTCTCTATTTTAAAAGCAAATTTTGTACTTTTCATGGTCAAGTGGAACAACAGAGGTTAGTTGCTACTGCCCATCTAAACTTGGCCATGTGTGTGTTTTTTTTAAAATCCAAAATCTGTTAAACTTACTACTATTATTAGGTATTTTTGTGTATGAATTGAGAAGAAAATAAATCTCTTATTATTATTATTATTTACAAAAATAAACAAAACTTATAGGATGAGTTTATTATAAAAATTCTGTAGGAGGGTACGTGGGTACCCGGTCATGGAACAATATTGTGAATTTCGTTTATTGACATAAGGGTTAAAGTTTCCAATTCTAAATCGATTTTTAATTTTTTAATGTCGTAAAAACGACCCAAATAATTTCATTTGCTTGGTGTTGCTATTTTAGAAGCCATTTTCACTCATTTCGGTTTTGTTGCCAGTGTGGATTAAAAATCGAACTTCGATACGGACCGACGGACCCTGGTCAATTTTACACTTGATCGTTTCGCCCTCATTAGCATCTGCACTTTATGGATTGTGTGCTGTTCGATGGCGATGGTCTATTGTTTATATCGTACATAATTAATAGTATCGACGGGATGACTTGAATAATCGGTTTTGCGTACTAATCTGCAACAAATTCGTGGCCGAAACAGGCTGCAGTCCGACTTATATTGCTGCTATTAATTTCAGTAACCGAGGCCAGTCATACCTTACGTCTAATTGTACCACCGTGAAATAAATTGCTCGCAATGCATTAATTACGTAGGGTCCATTCTTGTGTATGTATGAAGCATAGCAGGGAGATGCCGACCATATATTACTGCTAGTGGACGTGCAGAGTATTAAAAACGGAGCACGTCCTACACTGGACGCTCTGTTATCCGAGGGCGTTTTACAAATTCTATTTCAGGTTCTGTGTGTGATACTACAACGTTAGAAGATTTTCTTCTGCAAAAACTCTAACTGTTTTAAAACGCTGCACGAACGTACTCGAAGTTAGTTTTTTTTTTTTTTTTTTTTGAAACGATAATTTTATTATAACTGCTTGAAGTAAAGCAATTTTGTTTAAAGTTTTTTCCGTGCGTTTTTTTTCCTGGTTTATATTTTGAAGTTTGAGTTTTTATTTTGGCCGATGGGTATTGTAAGGTTATTTTCAGTAAACTATTGATCATGCAGTTTTTTTGGTCAAAAACAGAGGCAAACGGTGCCGTAATTAATGTACACACGCGCTACTCGGTAAGTGAATTTTGTCGTAACTACAATGTGACACACATCTTAGTGTATGTCGTCAGTATTAAAGCAAGGCATGAAATAATCCTTGTTATTTCTCAAAGATAATTTGAGTAGAGGTGAGGCAAAAATTTGGCATTTAGTTTATTATTTAAATCAAATTAGATTTTTTCTTCAATACATTACTATTATAATGTTTTATAATTTTTTATAAAATGGTGGAAGGTGTAGAGCATTTTCGAACTTGTAATTTTTAATCGTAAAGACACCAGATTCGTTCAGCTAGACTGTACAGGGTGGGCAAATTTCGATGTTTTAATAGGGAATCTCGGTAACTATAAGAGGTATCAAAAAACGAACCGCGCATCCTCGATCTCTTTTTTCGAGAAACAGATAATGGTGAAAACTAAAATTGGTTATCGTCTTTTGTTTTCGAGTTATCGCCGATAACTCGATTTTTCGACTTTTCGTTTTATGACTATATCTCGCTTGTTTATGAAAATAAAGAAAAATAATTTTGACGTTCTACAGGCACTTTTTTGATAAGAATGCAGTGGCGTAGTCAATTTTTCAAAAAAAAAATCCGAAATTCGAGTTGTGACATAAAGTTGTATTTTTTTAAATGGAACTCATAGTTAGCTATGACCTATTTAAATTTCTTATTTTTTTGTCATTCCAAATATATAAGGGTTGATGTATTTATTTTCAATAATACGCAAGTTACGGAGGTTTTTTAGGTTTTTTTAAAACAAAATTATAGTAGGCTGTGAAAACAAAAACAAAACAAGGTGTAAAACTCATTTGGTACAAGTTACGAATGTTTTGTAATTTGTTGCGGACCTACATTGATATGAACTTTTTTTCTTAAAATCATCCAAGGAATAATACCCCTAAGAATCAGCATTCAATTATGAAACACCCTGTAGAGTGCCATGAATTTAAACAACATTGAAACAAATGAATGTGTTCATTGTAGAGTGCGTAAAAAAATCGACAACTTCTTCCCCAAAAATATTTTTGTACCATCAAGTATAAGCGAGTTATTAACGATTTAAAAAAAAAATGTCCATTTTGGTTTTTCTTTATCTAGCGTGCCATGGGACTTAAAAAAAAAAATTAAAGCATCACTGAATAGACCTCAGACAGGAGACAATATGTCTAATTTAAACTTCTTTGTAGCTCTTACTGTTTACGAGATCCCAATATTGGCTCTTCTATGTGGACCACCCTGTTATTGTTTTATATCTACAATATTTCATGATCTACACGTTTTGAAACTGTATTGGAAATAACTATGTGGATGTGAAATTGTTTAAAGTTTAGTTGGCTTTAACCATGAAAATGTTATAAGCAAGTAGAACTACATCAACTGGGCAAATATTCTCATTTGAAAATGACATGTGTTGTTCTTATTATTTATCATCACAATAATTTTTTTGGGGGAAATTTAAAAATTCGAGTCGTATCGGGGTAGGTGTAGTAAAAGCGCATCCCGCAATAGCCAAGGGGTCAAGCAAAGGATGATTTGTGGCCCGCAGAGCGCACCAACGGCCGCGCAGAGAAATGGACTGTCCACTTTCAGCGTCTTTCCCTCCGCCGGGTGGAATATTGACGAGTGTTCAGCTAAAACCCCTCATACCGTCCATCTCCCGGAATTTATATGATGTTCGCCAAGCTCCGAGTATTGGTCGACGCCGGCATCCAATAACCGGAGCCATTTCATGTCAAACTGAAAGAAACCGCACCGATAAAACATGACATTCCGAAATGGTCATAGGGAATCTATAACTTTCCCTTCCGACCCGAACCATCGCACCACGCACGATGCGAGGGCATACAGACAGCGCGCGGATAAATTATATATAGCAACGAGATTTTCCCCACGACACGGCTTCGTTAAAACTTAATGCCGATTGTAAAACTTCTCAGTTATAAACCTGCAGCTTTTATATTATATTTGTTTTATACCGCTGACGGTGTTTTTAGTATTTCGCACAAGTGAAACTGAATTTTTTATGGCAATCCCCCCAAAGCATTTTATTCGATTTTTATTTCATTCCAACACCATTCCGAACATGGTGATTATCAAGTATTCAGCTACTGTTTTTTCATATATGCCCAAAAAAAAAACATAGCAACCCCATCTAAAATAAAGGGGTCGTCTTACCAGACTTCATACTGCAAAAATTTCATCTAGTTACAGTACATGTTTATAGGGTTTTAAAATTCCACGACGAGGCGTTAAATTCTAAAAACCAAATGCCTTTTTAACATTTTAATTATTAGGCATCTGTTATTTCTGGATAAACATGTGCCTACTACTCTAGAATCGATTGTAGCTATTTATTGAGACCAAGTTTTCGATAACACTACTGTAAACTTCCATAATTAATCGGTTTCCTGAAAACAAACTGTTGTTGTACATACTGAACCTGGTTCTACCGCCCCTTTTATCAGTTAACATATAATTTAACAATAAGAATATTCTGAGCGTCCATTATTAATTGTAATGTCTATGCAATTTTAAGTAAACAAAATAAAAACGCTGTTTTCCTACAAAATAACTATAGAGAATCCATAAAGAATTTTAAGTGTCTTGTTTGCAGTAGGCACTGATAACATATGAACGATGCTCAAGCTTCAAGGTCCGCTCTACTAAGAGTATAAAACAAACTTATGTTACCCCTCAAACGAACTTATTTTTACAATGTAAATAAACGCCACGATTAACTTTTTAACGTAAAGATCAGTGTTAAACCGCGTTTAACGTCATTTGTTTGGCGATAGTCACTTTGTGTATTAGCGCAACGTATTGTGACAGACGCGAGGCGTTTGTTTTTGTGTCTTACCGATTCAGACGCTATTTTTCTCAAAATCGATTGTTTGCCAGTTCGTTTCCATACAATTGCCGCGCGCTTTTTCCTTTTTGTACGAACATGAACATGCTAAAGCCGGTGAGGTGTTTATTTTGTAGGTGATACATTTGTAATTGCCAACTTGTTGAGTGGCGGTTGTTTAACAAATAAAAAAGCCATTACAAAGTTCTTATTTCGTTATAATTAAAATAAAGAGGGATCATCGGATAACATCCAACTTCTAGCAACTCATTAGTTTGAGGTTAAACAAAAATAAGGACAATTTAATGAATATTTACATTTATTTGTCATATTTTTTGTATTTTGAGTATTTTCTTGTACGTTAGCTTTTGCTACACGAAATAGGGTTAAATTAGGTGCTGAAGAATCTTTAAATAAATAAGGCAGTGAATGAATCTATTCAAATAAATTTACAATTTTGAGTTTTTCTGTACGAAAAATTTGCTTGTAACATTAAATGGTCAGCGTTTATTGCTGAGCATAAAACAAAAATAAGACCTCTATATTTAATCGATTCAAAGGTTGCAAACTCTTCGTCAGCAGATTTATTGGAGTGTTCATAAAAGCCAATTAACTTAAAAGTGCAAGTAATTATTTCTGGGAAAATATATGTCATAGTTAGTGGAAATAGCTCTCTATGATTTTGTTGGTTGTTTGAGTGATTATTGAAAAATATAATCAACCATCCAATGAGGTTTCCTAATATTTATGGACTTGAGATATTTATAACTGAGTCTTTTGCTTTAATTCTCCAACATATTATTTTGTAAGAATTACAGTTAATTTACTATTTGAAGTAAACAGCAATGAACAAAAGAATAGTGTCAAACTTTTGCACATTGTATGATCTCTGTGTAGGACATTTAATCATCAATATGCAGGATACAAAGCACTTATTGTAGGACTATCCTGCTGGACGAAGGACCCTATAGTTTTAATGATGATTTTTTTGATTGTACTATTAAGGTTTAGTCCATCTGTCCGTTAAGTGAACTTTGAGGTGTTTTCACTTTTGTTTTGTTCTCAAAGTATAAGCACAAAATAATGGAGCTCAAAATACATCTAAACATATTCATTGAGATAATCATTTTCCGTTTTTTTTTAAAGATATCCTTTACTATGGTTAAAAACTTTTATATATTTTCAGTTTTGTGGGTTTGATGATCAATCGTAAAATCTTTAGTCGTTGTAAGTACTTTTCAATGTGGCCTGAGATTCCTTAGATAGAATTGCTTAATGATTACTCATTTGTAGTTTTTTTTTGGAGTAAATCCGTACTTGATTCGTGTCTTAAGTAGGTAGTACCGTAGTACCGTTAGGGATTGTTAATGTAGGAATGATCTAGTGTACATGATTTGATTAGTGACCGTTTTCCAGACGAGTGACCGCACCTGATCCGGGAGATTGTGAGCCACATGGTCATTTCACACCCCGCTGCCATTTGCCTAGACTAGATGATAACGTTGCCATCTAATCTAATAACTAATTCCGGCCGAGATCAGGCCGCGTCTTGATTATACCGCAGCGCCCTCCCCCGGTCCGAACTCGTTACCCTTGTATCTGGCCACTGCTATCCGTGTCCGTCTGTTCTTAATTCTAATCACACTCCCTACTTTATGGAGCACTAAAATGTTGTACGAAATTCGGCAACTCCGTCGCCGTTCCGTTCCCTAATGACGACCGCTTATGCGTTGACGTCACAGTGGGGTGATGGAGATGACGGATGGATGCGTTGACACGGGGTTAATTTGAAACAGGAACCAGATAAATGTAGTTAATATAATAAAACCATCCTCCCCTATCGCGTCTGAATAATTCGGCACTTTGTCAAAGATATACGTCGCGCGTTAATATAATACAATGGCGCGATAAAACGTTGTCGCCGGTATAATGCGATGTTCGGTGGTGCATCGGTCGCATTAGCGGCGACTCCAGATGGCGCATGCATCTATACTTATTAGCGGGACCGCAGGGGGCACTGTCGCGGTCCATATTTTCGAGTTTGTGTGGACAGCGGGGGCGGGCCGAGGTGCGGCGCCGGTGCCGCCGTATCACGAGCAATGACGGGACATCCATCAGCGCGCCCCGGATCCATTCTTCGCGATGATGGAACTGAAGCTTCTACAACATCCCTGATAAGAGGCAGCAAAAAAGTTGAGCGAGATGTCTCGAGATACTTTATGTATAAAAGAAACGCGCAGACGAGGAATCTTCCAAGATCGCGCAAAAGCTTCACATTTATAACTAACCTCATCCATCTTCTTCCGCAAGGGGAAACTCAAATGCAGCTCAATTTGTCAGAAAATCTAATGCTTCAGTTTCTTCCATCTCGGGCTATGGCAATGCGATCTCGGTTCCAATAAAACCGAATCGAACAGCCAGTGCGGCTTTTGTTCGAGGATTGAAGTGCCATCTCGGAATTTATTTTATTTTTGTGCAATGTATATCGATGGTATCAGGTATTGCAGCGATCGCGAACGGCAGCGGCGGTTTATCTTGACGGGGGCGGCATAATTGAGTGGAGATTGGCGACCGACCCGAGCGCACGACACGCCGATCAAACACCTTCATTATCTTCGAGCAATACCGAATTAGCTTGTAAATATTCATGGCCAGCGTCTCATTGCGATGTTCATTAGGTGCGGCCGCGCCCCGTGTCTCCAGCGGACACCGCTATTAGCATGTCAAAAGGCTCATACAGCCCACGTCGCTCGGTGTATACGCGCGCCACCCCACGACGATGCTTACTATTTATTTATGGCGTCTTTATTAATACGAACTCTTGTAGCGGCAATAAAGGCATTTGCATGGAGAGTGCAATGTGATTGAAATTTATCTGAGAATCGAGCCGATAAATCCCCGTGACTTTATTAGATATCTCCTAATTTATTGCGCCTGTCTCGACCTACCAGTACAAATAACGGGTGACGTTATATGGCAAAAGCTATACATAAAATATAACCGATGTTAAGATCGACGCCGCCGCTGAGCACGGAAAACATTTACATTCGATTTCATTTTAAAAGATCCGTGTGCCTCGATATCCCCACAATTTAAACGCAAATTACTGTAAGTTATGAATCGATTCATATACGACGTCGCGACGCCCTCCACCAGTTTCATATTAAGCGTCTTATAAAAAAGTCCCACAGTTTAAACTTGCACGAAAGAGTAAGGTAATTCCGGGAGATATGCCCCACTGGGAGAGATGCCTCGGTTGTTCTATTTTCGCATGCTAATGACAGATGCCAAAATTTGTACTGTATTATTGTTCGGTAACAGTTGCTATCTGGAAGGCATACTGCCGTTGGCAAAAATTTCGGGTGGTGTGCGTTGTCAACAAAATTAAGATGAGTTCAACGATTTTAACATGGCGCTATAATGTAGTAATAACTTAAAGATACCGGCAATTCGAAATTTATTATTTTTCATGGAATACTTTTAGCCAGCTTCTCAAATATATCATTAAGGTTATTATTGCAATAAAATACAACGGTATCTTTTAAGTTCCATATTTTTTTTTCCCTGGGGCATCTAACCCGTACTAAAAGGAGAGTTGCCCCATTTTATCGAGATACAGATGCCCCGGTGGAGCATCTATTCCTTACACACAATACAGCAACAACTAATCAATTTATTAATTAATACTGTAACACAAGCATCCTAGAAAGACTATATTGACATTATTTATGAAAAATAAACTATGTTCAGAGATGCCTACGACGTCTAAGAGGAAAACATCTGATAAAACCAGAAGGCAATGGTCTTCAGAACAATTCAGAGAAGAATTAAAAGAACAAAATCTTTTTAACATGTTGTGTTCAGGGACAAATCCCTTAGCTAGGATGACCAACCATAGCAAAGGGATAACATTTTTGTAATAGTTAGGTAGTAAGTCAAGTTGCAAAATACATTCTAATTCAAGTTCTCATTTGACCACATGCATTAATTCGATACAAGTTCTCATTCAATACCAGTTGTAATCTTAAACAAACTTCTTGGTTCTGTAAATAAATTACATTAAAAAAATTTAAAGCCGACGTCGAGCTAAATATTTTAAGAAGACGAACAAGCAGACTAAGCGTCGAAACGTTCGTCCTTCTTTACCGTCGTTATCGTCGTCGTACATAACGACGTCGTAAGTGTGTTAAGTTGATATGATCAATCGAGTGTACGATTCGTAACATATCAATAAAAATACATTTTGGATTAAATATTTTTGGTTTCATTGATCGTTTAAGGCCGGGGCATCACTCCCATTTATATGGGGCATCTCAACCGCACTGTCGGGAGAGATGGCCAAAAACATGGTTTTGCTTAATTTTTTTTTTGTAAACTTTCGGTCGTAATATTCAAATTTTGAATGTCGTGCGTTATTCTCAATTGAATTGGCTATGCATATCCATTTTTTCGGAGACTACAAAGTCAAAAATTATTAAAAGGTGATTTTTTTGCCTTAGGTGGGGCAATTGTCCCGGAATTACCTTATTGTAACGAGGCATGTATCTACTTCTGTCAGTATGATCAATAAGTTTGTTTAAATTCCAAAATTAACATTTTCACTGTTGGCAGTTTTTATTCGTGGACCATTCTTTAATTTTGTCGAATTTCAGTAAAATTGAAAATAGCTCGTCTTTTCCATTGATTATTTGACGATTTAAATATTTTCTTTTAGGGACTTCATTTAGTAAATATTACTTCTACAACGTATCGCAGGTTTGATTTAGTTAGAGGTGTGATGAAAAAAAAAGTTCCAATTTTATGTTTAGTGTTTCTCTCGTGCTTTGCTTAAGTCCCATTTTAAGTACATTATGTGGACCTTAAAAGCCAAAAAGAGTAAAATGTTTCGTCAAGTTAAGATGCGTGTTTGTAAACTTTGCCCAAAAAAATTATTAAATAATCATATTAAACAAGATTTTAAAAATGCTGTTTAAAAAATTTTTGGTCTTACAAGCATAAACGAGATAATAAGCTGTTTATTTTGAAAGTGGCATAAGTTACTTTTTGCGAAAAAACACTTAAGCTGTTTACGATTCCAAAAAAGTAAGGAATTTTTATCTTTAAAGCGGGCTTCAGACGATCAATGTAATATATACAGGGTGTCCCAAATTCGAGTAAATGCATGGGGATCTCGCTTATCTTAAGAGCTACGAGGTCGGTTAAATTAGAGCAAAGTTGCTAAATTCGATGCTTATTAATAATCCAAAGAGAAATTGGAAATATCTCAAACGGTATCCGAGAAAATTAGGAAAAACTGGAAAGTCCATTTTTGAAAATCGTTTATAATTCCTTTGGAGTTTGAAATATTTTAAATGTGTAAAAAAGTTGCCCAAGCAACTTTTTAAGCCGAATCGGATGGTGGTCAAAAATTTTTCCTAGGTCTATTCGTTTTTGTTTTAGACAACCAACTTTGTTTTTTCTTATGGGCAGCATATCGCGGTTTTCTTCGTTATTTATTTTTACGACTAACAAGCCTTCAAAACTTTTAGTTTGTTGATCGGTTGTCATGGAAACAACATAAACTACAATGACCGGCCAACCTGATTTATAATGGTTATTGTTTAAAACGTATTTTTTGAAATTTGACAATGAAAGAAAAAGTAAAATACCATGTGTGATACATCAATGGATTCAGAAAAATAAATGCTATTTGATTGTGTAATTAGCAAAAATTGCGCCCATAAGAAAAAATAAAGTTGGTTGTCATAAAACAAAAACGAATCAATCTAGAAAAAATTTGTGACCACTATTCGATTCGGCTTGAAAAGTTGCTTGGGCAATGTCTTTACACATTTAAAATATTTCATACTCCAAAGGAGTTATAGACGATTTTCAAAAATCGTATTTTCCAGTTTTTCCTAATTTTCTCGGATACCGTTTGAGATATTTCCATTTTCTCTTTGGATTATTAATGAGCATAGAATTTAGCAACTTTGCCCTAATTTAACCGACCTCGTAGCTCTTAAGATAAGCGAGATCCCCATGCATTTACTCGAATTTGGGACACCCTGTATAATATATATTGTCAATATTTCAGTATTGTCAATATTATTGAACGTGTGACGGTATATATTGCCATATTGTCAATATTTCAAATATTGATGGGGTGGTTTGATGAAAAGCAAAATATTTTTAACATTGACAATAAATATTGACCGTCTGACAGTGATTATTGACAATACCTCACTTTGCATCGAGAAGAGCTACAGTCAACAAGTATGCTAATTGTTTTTAAAAGTATCAAAATCATACTTTTCCATCAACACAACTAATCTTGTTCCTCGATAGCTGGTTCTACTAAATGAATAGTTACATGAAAGACGTGCTAGTCATGCGAAAATAATTTTGAAAATCTTTTGGGGTGCTAGTACGAACTTCATTTAACGATTCCTTTGTTCATAATTTTGTTAAGGTTTTTACCGATAACCACCATAATAGCAACACAAGCTTTCTTTTGGCACGACATCGTTGACTGCCAAACTTAAACTAAATGTATTGTCAATAAATATTGATCGTGTGAGGCAAATGCACTTTGTCAACATTTATTGGCAGTATTGACAATATATATTGATCGTCTGAAGCCCGATTAAAAATTGTACTTGCAATTTCTTTCAAAATTATTGCTATTTTCGTCAATGGAAAATTTATTATTAAACAGAGTGCAATACATTTATTTCGAAAATGGCATAATGATGGATTTGCTTTCCCATTTACACCCAATTTACTAGTTATTCTAGAAATTTAAAACAAAGTGAAATGTCCGAAGACTTCATCACTTCTATTAATGACAATAATTCAATATATGAATAAACTTTTATTTGAAATACGTTATATAAGTTACTTATATTTTAAAATGTACTGATGAATTAAGTTATATATTTTATGAATGTTTATACCTAATAATGAAAAAATACTTGAATAAACTTGTTATGGATACAGTATATAAATTACTTATATTATATAATTTACTCATCAATTTTTTTAAATTACTGTCTTATCAAACATCACTTCAGTAAAACACATTGGACAAATTCAACATAAGTCCATAGATTACATAAACTATAAATTTTGAAAGTGGCTTAAGTCACTTTACACAAATGAAACAGAGCGATTCGTTATCTTCTGTGCGAAATTGTGTATACTGAGAAAAATATAAGTAACGGAAATAATAATAAATGAAATTTCTTTATAGTTAGCATAAATATTTTTAGGCACAATAAAATGCAAAACATTTAAAATTCCAAAGCAACATAAAAGCCATCTTCAAAATAAACGGCTCATACTTGTATAAGATTATTTTTTCTACGGACCACTAATGTAAATGACTCCTACCGTACAGCCTGCATGCATAGTAAGTGGGTCCTTACGCACGGTAAGCAAAAGGCACAGTTTTTTAAAAGAAATGATCAAAGTAGACACACGCCAAACCCTTCCTGCATGCCTAGTAAAGTGAGTTATAACTTATAACGCTCGGTAAGCAAAACGCACACTTGTCTAGAAATGGCAAAATAGACTTACGTCAAAATTGACAAGACAACCTAATTACATGTGTACCTATATTAGCCAAAAAGCCGTTAAAATCGTAGGTATTATGTGATCGTAGAAAAAGTAAGGTACATAACACGAGTTGTAAAGCAATTACGCACGTGGAAATACGCACTCGCCGCTATACGGTTAGCAACGGTGTTTTAAGCGATTCAAAACAAAAAGAGGTTTAAACATATACTTGTTATTCAGCTTAGTAAATGTTTTAAATCTCTCGAAAGTCATTGAGTATAATTTGGATGTAATAGCATTCATTGCGACCCATTCTGTATTTTTACAAAGGTTTTAATGGATCAGACGTTAATGCATCCGTGAAGCATTAAATTTCAAGTCGTACAATAATATTCGTTTGGAAATGTAGGACATCATGACGTACTTAAATATTTATGAGCATAAATAAAGCAGGTAATGTGTGATCGTAGAAAAAGTAAGCTACATAACACGAGTTGTAAAGCAATTATGCACTTGTGGAATTACGCATTCGCCCCTACGCGGCTCCGTGCGCAACTTTTCCACTCGTTCGTAGTATGCTTCTTACAACTCTTGTTATGTAATATACTTTTATGTTATACATAAATACATGTAAAGTTTTCAAATAACAAAAATTCATAAAAAACCGTAACGAAGCGTTGCTACTGAATAGAACACTGTACCGATTAACAAACATTTCCATTATGATTCATTTAGTTTCTGATATAGACGAATGGTTGTTCTTGATAGGACAATTTAGAAAAAAATCTCAAATATTTTCTAATTGTAGGAGCATTGCCTTTTATTTTATCAACAGTTAACAGACAGCTTCTCAACAAATGAGACGTTTACGTTAAAAGAAATAAGTAATAATTTTACTTTTCTTCTGTTCGTTGTTTGTCACCCGCAATGATTTTGCACCAATATTTAGAAATAGTTTTTCGAAAACTTGTTTTTCTGACTAAACCTTTAAGTTGTCGAAGCCATAGCTGCATCAATAAATTATCGCGACTCGTTCCCCCGCTATATTTAAATTGTACATAATTAAATCTTTACCGGATATAACTCATTCGCTTTATGTGCATGATAAACGCCAATAACTTCATAACCGAAAACAATAATTCGAAATAACGAGGTAACATAATGACTGCGGCTAGAGATAAACAGCAATCACAGATTGATGGGCCATTACGAGCGTCGGCGCCCGATGAAATTGGAAAACTTTTACAGTTATTGTGGATTTTAAATCAAAATCCGATTACGACCTGTAATGCATGCAGGATGTAGTCATAACAATGTTTACTTATTGATATTGGGGTGGCGTGACCGGAAGCTCCAACTTGATGTTTAACAAGTAAATTGAAGACTGACACGCTACTGTATCAGTGTGCTTTGATTATTACTAGGCATTTTTTTTTCGTTTATGGACTTATTTATAGAATTAATTAATTTAGTATTTCAACCTATAAATACCATTAAAGCAGCAATAACTTAAGGAATGAGATTGTTACTTTGTATATCATATATCATAAAATTAGCCAATATTTAAGTTCATATTTAAAAATCAAAATTGAAGAAAGATTTTTATTCGTTACAGAAATAAATTAATGACAATATTTTATAGCGAGGCGACCGCGATTCGTATCAATTTGGGACGACAAACCCAATCAATTGTGACCTTACGGTGCGGCGTAAACTTTCGATTTTCATTTTCTTGTAAGTTTACGTGGGTTAGAAAGTGTTTGTTTATGAAAAAATACGATGTGTTTTATTAAATACATTTTATGGGGTTGTTTTTACTGGATCGTCTGTCTGTATGTTTTCCGAACAATAAATCAGATAATGTCACAAGATTAATTTGACTAATTTAAAGTAGATTTTGATGATTTTTGCCGAAGATTGAGAGATTATGATAGGACAGATGGGTTAGCTGTAATTTTTTTGTCAGGTCTCAAACGAATTGTCTTGCAAAATTTGTTTTTTTATGCTTAACCAGTATACACTGTATCCAAGATAGGGATACACAGCGTGGGGATCTCGCTTATTATAAGAGATGAGGGTTTGTTTAAATTAGATGAATTATTGTGTGTGAGAGGAGTTACAATCAATTTTTAAAAGTACTTACAAAATTCCTCGTGCTTCAAATGTTTTTAGCCAAAAATATGAAAATGTCGAATTTCTTTTTTCTCTAACTTTTTTGTCTTAATCATTAGAACAATTTTATTTGTACCTGCTTATGGTACTTCTTTATGTACAATGTAACCATTATTTTAGATTTTCGAGATATTACCCCTAATTTAATTTTTTCTTATGGGCCGCGAAGTTGGCTCTGGAATAGTTAAATGTGCTTTTTTTCTCTTTTAAATGAGATATTACTTGCTATATCTAGTTTTATAAATAAGTCACAATATCAAGATAAATCGTATTTTACCCATCACTTATCAAGCTATCTATGAAAATAAAAACAATTAACAACCAATTAAATGGCAAATGACAGTTACCATTTGTCTGCGGTATCATTTATTAAAATTTTATAGTATTGTTGTGTAATTCGAGAGTCTTTGTAGCAAAATTTGTTATCATATAATTATGGGCACATTTACAACTAATTAAGAATATGAGGAAGTGCTACATTCTTTGCCATAGAAACTGTGTAAAAACTGATAATTCTAATTCTTTATAGATTTGTTTTGGATTTTGGTTAGTTTCTCGAAGAAACCATATTCTTTTAAATTTATTTCCAAATTTCTGTAATTACGCACCCTTCGTTGCCTTCTCTCGGGATACAGCTCTAAGTATATTCGCTCAGCTTCTACACAGTTTTTATAGTAATGAATATAGCCTCTCAGCATGTCAAATTTTTCGCTATTTTTATACCGGGTGTAAATGAATTGTGGTACACCCCTTTTTACTTTCGCCATACGTACTAGTATGAAGAAAGTAGTGTGATTTTTCTTTAGTTTTGATTTTAGATAAATGAAATTTTAGACATATGATATGTGCAATAAACCGGGCTTTTTGAGCACACGCACACAGTTGTTTTATTTCTGGTTTCGCCGGAAATGACCCCAACTTTGTTGTGAAGATTTATTAAGAGATCCTGTTAATCGCAGTAGGTACACTGTGCATAACTACAACAAAACAAATGATCGTTGTTTCATGTTTAACTACTATAGTCATTTAATTAAAAATGTTGGTAATCATTTTTACATAATTAGATTACTGCGATTAAAAGGATCTCTTAATAAATCTTCACAGTAATTTGAAGTTTTTGAAGCGGACTCTTAATAAAAGTACAAGTTATTGGTATCGATGGATTTGTTAGAAGATGCTCCATTAAAATAAACGCTTGTACCACCATAGCTTCATTTAAAAAAAATGACTTTTTGTCATAAAACCGATTCCGCAACATTCGAAGCCGATTAAAGTAACTTAAATGCCATTTAAAATTTTCAAAAACGTTTTTTGGACAATTGTTGACATAATAAAAATCTATTTATGCATATTTAATAAAAAACTAAATTTTGTTTCAAAAAAATTTTGAGGTTATAAAAATTAACAAAAATAGTGCAGTTGTATCTAAAATCGCTTCCTCTTTACAAAAATGTAAAAATATAGGGTGTTCCATTTTAAATAAGAAAGTTGGGGCAATTTCCGGCGAAAAAAAGGCGGTGTACCACACTTCATTTACACCCGGTATGTAACCATCATTACAATAATTACTACAAAGACTATCGAATTGAACAATAAAAAAAAATTTAATAAATGATACCGCGGACAACTGGTAACTGCCATTTGACATTTAGTTGTTTTTTGTTTTTATTTTCAAAGATAGCTTGATAAGTGATGGGTAAAATACGATTAATCTTGATTTTGTGACTTATTTATAAAAATAGATATAGCAAGTAATATCTCATTTAAAAGGGAAAAAAAAGCACATTTAACTATTCCAGAACCAACTTCGCGGCCCATAAGAAAAAATTAAATTAGGGGTAATATCTCGAAAATGATAGGTGTTTAAAAAAATCTAAAATAATGGTTACATTGTACATAATGAAGTACCATAAGAAGGTACAAATAACCTGTATCTAGTATAATAAGCGAGATACCCATGCTGGAAATTTAATCCGGGACACAGTCTGCGTATAATTGCTAATTTTGACTTTTATTACTTTAAATTAAAACAATTAGCAAATTCAGATAAGCGCCAAAATGCATTCAATAATTGATTCTAGCCCATGTGTACTTAAAATTCTACTATAATCTCAATTTTTTTAAAATATAGTATTTAAAATGTAAAAAAAATAAATTTATGGAATTTGAAAAATGTCTGTTAATCATGTCCCAAATAATATAATTTCTGAGCTCTCAAGGTATTTATTTTATAGTAAGAAATGTTCAAGACTTTATTAAAGCGCATAAAATCTGTAAGTAGGTATTTTCCGCAAGCAATGAAAATTTCTACGCGATACTTTTTCATTTTTGGCTAGAAATCTCTCGGCTCCTACTATTTTCACGTTTATAGCTCCGAGTTTATAGTTGAGCTATATTCAAGATAACCAAGTGCCAAGCGCTGCAAGGTGGAACTGATTTTGAAAGTTATATAAAAGTATACGACACTCGCTAACTGGAAAATAACGCGATATAAAAGTTCGGGGCATAAGCGTTCAAGAAAACTGCTCAAAAGTTATTATTTCCGTGATTGAAAAACTTCGACGCTGAATTATCCGTTCAGAATTCAAAACCGGATTTATTCGTCGGTGTATTATTGAGATTCAGAATACATAATACATTTTCTCGTGTTATGGCAAACATTAGGGGAAAACGGTATCAGTTTTATTATTTCCATCTAACAAGGGATGTAGCAAATACGTGCACACCCACGCATACCAAATACTAACTAACACACACAAAACAAACAAGTCAGCTCCGTAAACATGTTAATATACAATGCGAGTATGAATCATGAGTCGCTCTGTTACATTATTAAAGACATTTTCACGGTGTTTGGCAGAGGATGATATGCATATTGCCTCCTTATGTACAGCCCTACGTAGACGTGCAGGTCCCTCGGGCTTTCCCCCTTATGCGAGCATCACATAGCACCATAGCTGATGCACAGATTCATATGCGAATTTTGGGCCACAGGATTACGCATTATTATCGATTGTCGTTTGAAAGCCAACCAAACGTATAGTTAAAGCAATGTATGAAATTTAAAACGTTGAAATTGTATGCTTTTTTGGGGAAACCTTTTCTATACACAAAATTCTAGTGGAAATAATTAAATCTGATTCAAGTGTCGCCATATTTAAAGGCCCGATTGCACAAAGTAAAACTGGTGTTAAAATACGAGTTAATCTCAAAAACTAGGCAACTTTAGCGCCAACCATGCTACGATTTTGCTTGGTTCTGGGGTTAACGTGGTTCAACCCCAGGTTCAAATTTTATGCAATCGTGCCCAAGAGTTCAAAAGTGAGTTATGCTTAAGACAAATATTTTTTTCTCATGGTACATTTAAGCCCGATTACACAAAACAACACAGGTGTTAAAATACAAGTTAATCCCTAAAACTAGGCAACATTAGTGTCAATTATGCTGCGATTTTGCCTAGTTCTAGGGTTAACGTGGTTTAACTCCGGGGTTAATCCCCGGTTCAAATTTTATGCAATCGGGCCCAAGAGTTCCAAAGTGAGTTATGGTTAAGTCAAACATTTTTTCCTCACGGAACATTTAGGCCCGATTACACAAAACAACACCAGTTAATCCCCAAAACTAGGCAATGATAGTGTCAATTATGCTGCGATTTTGCCTAGTTCTAGGGTTAACGTGGTTTAATTCCGGGGTTAGTCCCAGGTGTAGATATCATGCAATCGGGGTATAATGTCTTAAAATACCAAATGTGGCTCATCTTGGATAGGTTTGGTTTAAATTAAAGTCTCCTAGGCCCGGTAGCATAAAGCTCCTTCAAAATAATTGTAATTAGATGGTTACTAAAGAATTTTTAAAAATAGTTTGACTACGATTCAGAAATATTAAGAATAATGCAGTTGGGGTTCGGTTTGGGTGTCTAAAACTATTTTATATAGTCCTCTTTGGTTCAAGTTCGGTTCGGTCGGGATTCGTTTAAGGTTTATGTGGTTACGTTCAGGTTAAGTTAAGGTTAAGTCGAGGTTCGGCACAGGTTAAATTGGAATTTGGGTTATGTTCATCTGGGGTTCGGTATAGGTTCTGTTGGGGGTCAGTGCGGGTCTGCGGGTGTATTTGTGGTAGGTTCAGGTTCAGTCGAGATTCGGTTTAGGTTCATTTGTTCTTACGTTAGGAATTAGTTATGATTTCGTTTACGTTTGGTCGGGTTCAGTTCAGGTTCAATTAAGATTTGAGGTTTTGGTTCGTTTGTTGTTAAGTTAGGGTTTAGTTATGATTTCGTCTACTTTTGGCCGGGTTCAGTTCAGGTTCAATTGGGATTTGATTTAGGTTATTTTAGGGTCCGGTTTAGGTTCTGTTGGGGTCGGTTCAGGTTCATTTTAGGTACCTTTTGATTAATTTAAAATTTGGTTCAGGTGGTTTAGTTATGGTTTCGTTTATGTTTCGTCGGTTACAGTTCAGGTTCAATTAAGATTTGATTCAAGTTAATCTCAGGTTCGTTTTAGGTTGATTTCGGGTACCTACAGATTTAGTTGATATTTGGTTTAGGTTTAAATATGGTCCTGTTTAGGTTTCGTCGGGTACAGTTCAGGTTTAATTAAGATTTGATTCAAGTTAATCTGAGATTCGTTTTAGGTTTATTTCGGGCTCCTTCAGATCTAGTTAAGATTTGGTTTAGGTTTGCGTGAGTTTCGGTTCAGTTTGAGCTTCGGCTTAGGTTCAGTTGATGTCGGTTTAGGTTTAGTTTGGCTTCAATACTTACTACTGTAAAGTAGTGTTACTGAAGATATTTTGTGAGGGTTATAGAAACGTTTATTTATTCCAAATCTTTTATGTTGTGTTCATGTGTAAATCAAGGAAAGGACCCAGATAAGCCTAGAACGAAGATCACCAATCTTTTTAAAATTGTTTTGGTAGTAAAGATAGACGAGTGAGTTCAATGTAAAAAAAATATTTTTTATATTAAGAATGCTCTCCAGTTTAAAAAAGGGCTTCATTTATAGCAAAATGCGAATGATGCAACGCATTTTTTAATTATGGCAGTTCTGGATAGTACTGTGCGTTTGTTTAATAATCTTATTTAATCTTTTACTGATTATAATTTTATTTCCTTAAAAGCAAAATTTTCACGTTTTTAGTTTTGGATAATTGATAGTTCTATCAATTAATTATGAATTTGCTGTAACAAAGGCTTTCCTAGATTTGATTTTATTGTTGAAATTATTGAATAAAGCTGTTAATATAACAGTTGTAGTATTCACACACTCCCTCATGCATTTTACTGTGGCGTAGAAGACGTGTATCCACAAATTCGTTTGACCTTCTGTCACTTTATTCAACATGTCAAGCGCAAAATTGATATAATGCTTAATTCATGTTGTGAGCTTAACTCTCATAAACGGTGCTTATGTTTGTATGCATTAGTTACGGACGTTAGTAATGCAAAATTGAAAATCATTATTAAAAATTCCTCGAGGATTCGGTAGCGCTTGTAGTGCAGTGGAAAAGCGATTAGGAAATCGTGGCGAGTCTGGAGTATCTTTTAATTAATTCACTCTGTTGGCAGGTGGAAATTTCGCGTGCTACCTTATTAATTTTATAATAAAACTGTTTAGGCAACCAGTTGATCCTATGGGGATAGCGGTCGTATACCCACATTATACGGACTAAAAAATGAATACAGTCTCATTTAGCTGCCTCATCAGAAATTTATAAAATCGTTAGCCACGATTCGTTATCCTGACAAGGTACTTTTTTAGTATTTGTGGGAGATCTACACTGCTTTGTAATTTGTACTTTTTTGCAATTTCTATTATTTAAGATTACTTAAATGTTTCGGTAAAAGAATTGTGAAATCAGTAGTATTTACTACCAAACATGTATTTGGTAAATAATATAAATAAGCTTAATTATAATCAGGGGTTTGGAGCAGTCCAATTTTTTAGTTGCTCCTCTCCAGCTTCGCTCCGGCATCAAGATGCCTGCTCCAGCTCCGCTCCCGCTCCGCTCCGCGCTCCAAATCCAAATATTAATAAAATAAGTTTTTTATTTAAAAATTTGTTTTTAAAAACAAACCTAAAATTTTATGAGATATGTGGAAATGGACCAAAAATTACAATATTTGACCCTAAGAAACAAGTGAAGTTAAATAAATGAACAAATTATTGATCTTCAGTTAAAAAAGTTAAAAAAAGAAAAAAAAAGTTCTTTAAAATTTTTCAAAATTCAAATACAAAATAATGAAAATTAATATTCAGAAAAGTTACATTATAATAATTTTACTTAAAAAAAATCAAATTTAGTTTATTTATAATTTTATTAAATACTATACCCATGATGTGTCACATCTCCGTTTCAGTTGTAAATATCAAAAACATTTATAAAGATTATTTTTAGATATTTTTATGTAAAACTCGATTATACTAAAAAATAAATATTTTACACTCGCCGTTAAAAAGTTATGACACAAACTTACCTTTTTTTAAATGGAACCTTTAGTTGGCTATGACCTATTTAAATTCCTTCTGATTTTCTTATTTCAAATATATAAGGGTTGATGTAGTTATTTTCAATAATGCGCAAGTTACAACGGTTTTTTAGTTTTTAAGATAAACATAGTATGCTGTGAAAACAAAACAAAAAATAAGGTGTAAAACCTTTTAAAACTAATTTGGTACATGTTACGAAGGTTTCTTATTTGTTGATAGGATAAACATTATGAATATTTGAACATAAGATAACAACAATATAGTCAGAATGAACAGATATGTAGTATAATGTTTTCAAATATTTATAGTGTTTATCTCAACAACAAATTGAGTAAGAGTAGGTACATTTATTTGTAAATAAATTTAAATACATTTTTCTAAGTGTAAACAAATGCAAACAATTTTCTAGTAGATATATTTAATTATTTTGTATTTACATAAATTTCATATTTGTTTTCAGTAACTTATTTCATTATTTCGAGCAATTTTCTTTTCGAGAAATTGTTATTCGAGCAACTAGGCTTTCGAGGAACATTCCATTCGAGGAACAATTTTTCGAGGAATTGTATTCGAACAATTTTCACCAAGTTATCATAAAATTAAAACATGTCGATCTAGGAAGAATTAGTGATTATTATCCGATTCGGATTAAAAAGTTGCATAGGCTATGTTTTTACATATTTCAAATATGTTTTACTCCGGTTTTTCCTAATTTTCTCGGACACAGTTTGAGATATTTTTAATTTCGTTTCGTATTAATAATGAGCACCGAATTTAGCAGCTTTGCCAAATTTAAACATGTTCTCTACCTATTATAATAAGCGAGATCCCTTGCTTAAAGTCGGATTTCAAATACCCTGTACAATAATAATATTATAATAAATATTTATTCAGCCTTTGGTTAATTCTTTTTTACAATTATATAACTTAAACATATTAATATATTTCATTACTTCCTTGACAAAACTTGGTCTTATCTGAATTGTCTTCTCAATTTTCGTTTAGTAGATTTATTTACTTTATTGCCAAAAAAATCGTACTAGATTAATTTTTTTAAATTGGTTTTATGGACTGATTTTTTCTATACAAATCAACCCACACAAAAAAAATCTTAAATTACGTATGGTTTATCATTTTGTTATAAGTGTAATTCATAGGTTATCTTGCTGAATTGAATTTTTACTGTGACAAAAATATATAGGAACAAATATTTGCGATCAAGGTATTATCAAGTTTATGCAACGTTGCAGTTAAAATTAATTCAGTTAGTTTGGTATTGTTAAGTAATTGATTGGAAAAATTCAGTTTTTCAGCTTGAGTTATTGGGGATGTTTAGTAAAATCACTTTCGATCAAAAATCCAATCAATAATGTATTTTTCCATCAGCGCGTTGACGTAATGATAGCGAAAATTAGCATTTTATGTGCATTGGCTTGGGTGGCAACGTCAAAATATTGCTATAAAAAGGACCCTTCCATGTTTTCAGCAATAACGTGAAATCAGCGAATCTGTATTCCATATGCTTGTCGTAATAAAGTGCATGGCCATCAACAATGGCTGGTTATTTTTTGGGTTATTTCGAGCAGAGTGGAGTAAATGGTCTGTGTGATCAATCCAGCTGGCGGGGGGATTATAAAGTAGTGCTATATGTATGAGGTTCATTAATAAGTCGGCGAATATGTGCACTGTGCAGGCTCCACTGAACCAAAACGATTTTTCCTCCACAATTCGTTGCGTGAATATTTTTGAGACTGTCAGTCACGGACTTGACTAATTTGACTCTCTTCATACAGGGTATTTTGATTAATAAGTTTATCTGGTTAAATTTGGAAAGGCTTGGTTTAATATTTTATCACGTTTATTTATCTTGAGGTTTCTTGAAAACAGTTTAAATATGTTTACGATGTCTGATCCGGGTGTAGGTGAAATTAGTCTTGTTACGATGTATAATTATTTCAGGACAATAATTTGTGTCATAGAAGGCAATTTTTGGACGTTATAGTGGTAAATTTTCACTTTTAGTCTAACCGAAAGCGAAACCAACCTTCTATTTTGAAGTAGCACCCTGTGTATATTTTTGCATGTCCAATTCTACAGGGCGTTCCCCCAGTACGTATATCTTCATATATCTGTTTTATTGTTTAAAATAGAGAGAAAATTGAACGCGCTTTCTAAAATTTGCGAGGTCGCGCTTTAAACTTATTTGACAGAGTTATTAAATCTCGCGAAGAATAACTTTTCACACAGTGCGAATCGGTTAACCGAAGAGAATAATTTAAAAAAAAAATCGCCGAGACGATGATAATAAATAAGGAAGTTATTACGTTTTACTCATTTAAAAAAAAATAACAACGCATGTGTTTCAATTTTAATAAAATTACGTTTTTCTTTATTTTGGCAACACTTCGCTTTGAGCATCTGAAATTCAGATCCAATGGATGATTCTGCTATGGTCATTCTCAGTTTAAGATGCATATTGTTAGGTTGCATTAAAAAACCAGACGTTTTGATGACTACGAGTGCAGTTCGTCATTACCAGTTTGGGCACATAAAACCCTTTAAGAACTGAGCTTGTCATTACCAGTTAAGGGGTTAAATTAGTTCATGACAAATTAATTTTACGCTATACTTTTAGATGATGAGATATTGCACAAGCATTTTGTAGTTGTTAAAAATTGGGAATAATTTAAAATATTTCATTTGAAATTCGTTGGAGTCTTATAAAAGTGATTTAAGGGAATATTTTAAAACGGCCTGTGTCATAAAATTCTCTGAAATAAATACGATATTAACTCAGACGCCATTAAATTTTAATTTAAGCACTTAAGTTTGTACATTGTTTTGTTTCCTTGGGCAACTGTTTCGTCTCGATATAAATTATGTCTTAAAAAAATAGGAAACGTCTCGAGACGTTTCTGAGGAGATTTATAAAAGAGTGAATAATGGAAAAGTGTATATTGTAAGAAAGCAGAATTGCAGTAAGTTTTACTTCTTAAAGAATAAAAGCCTAGCCTTTTAAAAGCATGGCATCAAAACAATGTGGAGTATTTCTTTTTTCCTTTTTGCGCTTCTTCGCTAAAAATAATATTAGCCAACGTTGAAGCATAGCGATAATGCATTACAAGAGTTGTTGTTTTTTTGTCTCCGTAGCTGGTGGATTCTTTAAATCAATATTGCATTACTGTAGAATCGCAAACACTGAGCTGGCTGCCATTTATTTAGGCGATCTTGAAACAATAGATCGTGATTTGGAGACGCATTTAAATGTTTTATTTGCATACGTACAATGAAATTCCCGAATAAAAAGTAATAAAACGGGCTATAAATTTATAGGGTATCGCCAACATTGCGTTTATAGATATAGAGTTTTACTGCTGTGCTCTTGTTTTCGTTCAAGACGAACCAGCGATGAAAAACTGGTAACGACGTATTCAAATAATTCTTTAGCGTTGAATAATTCGCTGAATCGTGTTAACAGGGGCGCAGTTTATATACACAGTTTTAAAAATTAATCGGTACTGTAACGTATCAAGTAGACGCAGCGATTATACAGAGGGTACCATCAGTACCATCTCGTGTTTTTTTGGAAGTATGTTCAATAAACCTTTAAAAGACATTGTTATTGTTCAACTTTTTCTAAATAGCATTAATACAGTTTTTATTTCAAATCATATAGTAAATGTTCTTATCTTTCCGGCCATGTTAAATTCTATTGCTTTTGATATCTTTTATTTTGAGAAGGCCCCAAAAATAATCTCTACCTTCAAACGAGAGTTGTTAATGATATTTTTTTTACAATCTAGATTATTGTAAATTCAAATGGTATTGATGGCGTTGTACCTTCTTTTGTTTTAATTGATTTGAGCATGTTTTTAAATTCGTTTGGAAAATAAAGCATACGAGGTGATACGAGACTCGGAGAAATGTCTGTTTTTAAGTTTGGTGTGGATTTATTTGTTGAGCTGATATAAAATGATGGTACGAGTCTTTTATTTGTTGTGTGTGGGGTGGTAGAGACGCTGAATTTTATATCAGTGACAGTCTCTTGTTTTAATTGGCGTGGATGGTGTGCGAGTAAACAAGGAAGCGGTTAGTGGGGTATTGAGATGTAAGTGACACCACGCGAGCCCAGCTGTGACTGTTTGCTCCATCTGGTTCCATTTCGCGGCTCGGCGGCTCTGCCGCCCGACTGAGTCACTCGGTTGCCGACAAATGTTTTGATTTTTAATAAAGACAGCTACAATTCAAATATCATTGTCAGGCGACGCGATTATACGCTCTCTGCAAACGGACAAATTTTAATCCCAGAAGAAAGAACTGTTTAATAAAAGCAATATGGCTCCCTGCCGGGATCAGCGCATCCGTGTGGAAGAATGTCCCTGCTCTTCCGATTGGTGGCCGCGTTATCATAATAATAGTTGCCCCTTGCATGTTTACATACTGTTCCCTTTGCCCCCAGGAATATTTCACGCTCGGATGATCGCATTCAACGACAAATTTTGTTAATCTCTTCATAACGAGAATGTACTCGTTTAAACCGTTGCGTTTCTCGCATTCCCCAGCACTTCTTTTAATCCGCCGAGACAAATGGAATAGGACTGTGCGAGCGACTAAATATTTTCTTTGCGAACGAAGAGTGGACGGTGCCCACAATGGTCATTGATACCCTCCATCCGAGCGGAAACGCAAAGAGATGAAAGTGGCGTAGGAAAGGCAGCAATAACCCGCGAGGTGGTGATGTTTTATCTTGGAAAGGGCGCGGTCTCATTTCTCCCTGTTTGTTATTTTATTACTCCGTGCCTTGTTCCAATCCCTGCTAGCAGCGTCAGCAAAACCCGAGGCGGAGGTGGCCCGTGCTTATGACTCGCGGTGTCACGTAACATCCGCGAGGGAAAGTAAAATGATAAGACGGACGGGTGCGAGTCCGGGGCGCGATATAAGTCGCTGTTTGTTGGTAGAGTCACGTAGTAGCGCATCTCGATAACTGTACAAACATCGCCGATATCATCTACACTCGCCGCTTGTCATGTCCGTCACGCTCGGCGCCTGATTGCGGCCCGGACTTATGCCGGCCACGTCCGCCCGGAACTGCAGCTCCGGACCTAATATATAACTTCGTGAGTTGCTTAACTTCGGAGCCATATTTCGGACAGGCTCTCCGATCGATGCGTTCTACACGACGTCTTCCATCACGGAAATTAATGTTCCCCAAAGTATAATTTGTGGAGACGGCCCACCCCATCTGACGCGATGCTGTACTGCTGCGACGCTTCAGCGACTATAATATGCCGCTTAATTGTCTCGAAATGAGAAATTCGTTACCAAGTTATAATTGGATACGCGGCGCCCGTTTTACTTAATTCTGCGGGCGTCTCTTTCTCGCTGCGTCTCAAGTATGTGCACGTCTGTTGTGTGTCGCGAATTGCATTTGATGGGGACATTCCTGCAGCGCTGCGGCGTGTACGGTGCACGGCCCGGCGTGTCGGCGGTAATTGTGTCCATCATACGGCATCGAAGAACGCGCAAGGAGCGTATTGACAGGCTACCGCTTGAGATTGCGTGATGGCCGCCGCCGCGCCGCCCCCGCCGCACCTGCTGACCGCCGCCCGGCCCTGCCCAGTGCCCGACGTCGTCATGGCAACCACCTCGTCATTAAAGTATCGCCTTATCATAACCGTGCCAGCCATCTTTGGCGACCGCACACATGCATCGCGCACGCTCGATTCCACTTATGATAAATTTTATCCTCGACTGATAAGACCGATATCTCGGAACGCTTAGCGCGGAGCCCTAATGCGAGCCCCGATTTGAATACATTTCTCTATTTGTCATTTCCATAGGCCGCTTTCAGACGCCGTTATACATAATCCTTCTCTCAATAGCAGGAGTACGAATCGCTGTACGTCATTTGTTCCCGCTACATTTTAATGGGGCACGAGTCGCGGCACAAAGCGGCCGCAGTCACCTGCACATTAATAAGTGATTTACTGACGCCGCGCTCGCTGCACCCGCACAATGAGAGACGTTCATTTATATTCGCGCACTACACAATCGTCATACAATCATTAATTATGCATTTCGATTCGTTTCAACCCGGAACTTATGTATAAAAGCCATTTAAACAGCGACGCTGCCGTGCCGTCGTGGCTACTAGGTATGCTTCAGTTAACTCGACACTGATGCTAACGATAAACCTCCGGCGACTCGCAACAGGTACGCCGCGTTTGCCTCATTACAAGAAAAAAGCAATCGAATCACGACTACCAGATTAGACAAAAACGACCAAGCAGCTCTAAGTGACGGAGCACTTCATTTTCTGCTTCGTTCTTTACGTAGTAGAAAGAAGAGGGTCATTTCCTACACTTAACGTACGGTTATTTATTTAATTAAAACCTAAACACGACCTCTGCTAGATTTTTCCCCGTAATGCGCACTTTAATAATGTATCAAGTTAAGTCCGCTTTTTATTATTTCGTTTCAAAAACCGGACGCACGATGATAATAGGACATTATAAATGTTGCCCATCTATAAACATATCGTATCAACATTTACCTACCTAATAAGTAAGTACATCACCCATAAACATTTTTTATTAGCTTTAAAATGATGACCGTTTGTATTCCGAGTCCAGAAATCGTTATTCCATTTATGGGTAATCCTAGAATACTAGATAATAATACCATTCTTATATTTAATTAATGGTACTGGGTATTTGTACGGTTGGTTTATGTTTTATTGCTGTTAAAGATGGGCGCTCCGAACGGTTTAGCGAGACGATTTTAGCCGGTGTCGATGAAAAAACATTTGAAATTGTTGGTAGTTGAGCCTGTCGCAAAGTGTAATCAAGTGAGCTGTAAAAAACACCAATGAAACGGACCTTTCCTTCGATGTTCAACAGGTTTTATGTACTATGTAAATTACTTTCGTTTTTAAAATAATTGCGTTATCAGATACCAGAGCGATAATGTTACAGGTGCGTTTAATTGATGAGTTCGTTGTTGTTTTACAACAAAACGATATATTTATCTACGGTTTTATTCGATTAAACGCTACAGAGAGAGGGAGAGAAGCGATTTTTGCACTTTAATTTTTAGGCGAAACTTTAACAAGGAACCCAAGTTTATGAAGAACTTTTTAAGCTTAAAATTTGCAAATTATGACTTTAAAATTGGAATACTCCTCTAGGAATATAACACATTAAAAAACAATTGAGTTACGAGAACGTATAAAACAAAATCCAGAATTTATCTTTGGACTATATCTAAAAAACAAATTTAGATATTTAATTTTTGTTTTCACGTCTTACCAGCCCCTTACAGATTTGAATGGATAATACCGTAATTTCAAAAATTATCTTAGTCTAAGGTGCTCATGGATTTTAAAATATCGGGCATGTTTGTCAATCATTTTTTTGTTGAAATTTGCAAAGCAGTTCTGATAAGTTTGCTTGCAATTGTAAATTGTAATGTTAAGCAGTTTTTGAATAATTTTAATTATGGTTTTCACACCATAGAGCACAGAAATTACATGATTGAAGCCTATTGTCGAACTGGTATGCTAGTTAATGGAATTTGGGAATATATTCATCGTTTATGTTTGGGCCATTTCCTGAGCTCTTCTCGGATTTAGCGGTAATATCGAAGAATTGTTGAAGAATGGGCAACCGTAACGCCAGTAATGCTGCAAAATGCGTTTGATAACATAAGGAGGCGCGTAAACTTGTGCATTGAGCAAGGCGGGGGGACAATTTCAAGTTACTTTAATTTGGCTGTTTTTTTTTGTTAATAAAACGTTAATCGTCTATTCTTTTAATTTTCAAACGTAGTTTATTTTTTTATCTCTAGAATTAATAACGCATTTGCACATGATTGCAGATGATGTCAGTATGACACGTAACTTGATAAATTTTGACAAAAGTATTACAAAAAGATGACATAAGTTAAGACTGCAGTTTTCCATTCCATAACCATCTTTGACTAAGATAATTTTTGATATCACGGTACAAACAATTTTTTTGTAATATCTGGATAATTCTATTTAAAGTAGAGAACCCTGTAATCTGTAGGGACTGTAATATTTAATTAAAATCTTGTAATCATTGTACTCAACACGTAATTCGCCAACTATTAGCATGAACATGCAACATGGCGCCAAAAAGCCATACAAAAAGTGACTGTCACCTCAAAGACTAAGCAGGCTATGTCAATTTTGACATCACCACATATTTAAGACATTGGCTTAAAAGCTATGGATAGCGTTTTATGTTTTAGCTATCGATGATAAGAAAGTTATATGACATGAAAATAAATTTTTCAGGATATTTCAGGAATTGGGTGCATAATACATTTTTAGCTTGGACATTGAAAAGGTTGGAAAACACTGGTGTAGTGTATAAGAAGATTGTATTTTATTCTTGTTGCTGACGTGAAAAATACTTTGAAATTAAACTTTTACTTTCGTCCATAAGAACACTGAGAAATTGTTAATTTTGTGATTTTTTAACTGATGCATCCGACGTGGCTTAGAATAGGTTTCTGTCAGAAGACTTTATTTCTCCAAGAAAATACGGTCACAGTAGGTATAAGAGAAGCAAATCCATCATATCTTTATATTTTCCTGTAGTAACAGAACGAGCACCTATGTATCTATAAAGGATCCATTTGTATTTGTGAATAATGTTTTGGTTTTTTATCTTTTAGGTGAAAAATCAAACAAAATTGCAAGTAAAATGTTTAAAGATACAAATGCCATGCATTTTTGTAATCGTGAACAGCTTTAACT
The DNA here is from genome assembly GCA_947652605.1 of Elmis aenea. Taxonomy (NCBI): domain Eukaryota; kingdom Metazoa; phylum Arthropoda; class Insecta; order Coleoptera; family Elmidae; genus Elmis; species Elmis aenea. The sequence continues at coordinate 39,028,884 of OX393580.1, read as the reverse complement.
CATTTTACGCACAAATGTGACTTATGCGGCTCATATGTGAAATCTGGTTTGAACGTATTGATTATTCAACCGAAGATTCCTAAATTTAAATCTATGTCTAGCTCTTATAATAAGCTAGATGTCTACGTTGAAACACGAAATTCAATCAGGCTGCATGTGTGTTTTAAGTTAAACTCTATTTGGGATCCACAAAAAAATTCGATGTACCTTGTACTTTGTTTAAAATAGCAAAGTTAGATACTGGTATGAGAAAAAAACATTAGTTTAGCTTTTAAAACTTTTCGGTTGTGTAGATAAAATCACAAACAACTTTAGAATTTAAATTTGTTGTACATTGACCAGTAATTGAGGTCTCAAAGAATTCGCCCAAGGTAAAGACACTTCATCTTGGATATGTCGATGAACTATCCTGTACAATTTACAATTGTTTGCCCTTTCGTAGGTTAATACTCTCAAGTCTGTAATTATTCTGGGCCAACTTCGCGTCGCCCTGCATACACGGGATACATTAAGACTCGCTTTTGTTTTCCATTAATAAATACAGACATTTGTCTATAAATAGACCCATTATACATTTATGGCCGGCACAAAAGCCATGGCTTTTAATGTTTTTAGTAGAGACTAAACCTTAAAATTCTTCAGAAACGTAATGCACCGCAATAAGATGCGTGAAATAGATGTTCTTGTTTATCATAAAGTGTTTTAAATGAACCCAAAACAGATGCTAAGTGTCTAATATTGACGCTGCGATACACTGAACTCGTATTACGTTTGAAAAATAATGTAATCGCTATGAAAACTTAACAAAAGATTTTTATATTGTGAAATAAGATGATCTACTATTGGCACAGAAGGTTAGTCATAGTTAACAGTCATGAAATTATCGAAAATATTGAAAAAATTTTCAACTGTGCACAAAATAATTTGAAATAACAATTTTAAACAAAAAAAAAAGTTTTTCACGTAATTCTCCTTTTTTTTTGAGTACAAAAGTACTATATTGCGCTCCTTATTTAAATTTATTACAATGTAAATGTTTTTATTTTTGTTATTTTTCCGTCAATAAATTACGTTATTACACTGTTATAATTGGCATTACAATAAAAAATAATTGTAATAATTAGGATATCTAAATACTACAATCAGTAAAATTTTAAATTGTTATCTAAAGCTGTATTTTAAAACAAAAAATCGTTAGGCGTAAACCTTTAAAAAAGACTAATATTTTATTTAATTGATTTTATGTAATATACAGAGAATATTGACCATGAAGAACAAAGAAATTTCTAAAATTGTTAGAGATAGAAGGATGTTCGTATTAGAGAAAAAGTTTTCGTAAGGATCCAAGCTAAAAATATGCAATATGCACCCAATTCCTGAAATATCCTTAAAAAATGCAGCAAGGAACGAAAAATATTAAAGAGTATTGCACAAGGTGGTCCAAATTCGATGGGATTACATGGGTATCTCGCTTAATATTCAAGATAGAGAAACGGTTAAATTACCAATAATCTGCAGTTTTTTTTTAGGGCAAATCCACAGCAGTTTTCAAAAATATTGTCATTTCCGGTTCTTTTATTGCTGTAAATATCGAAAAAATGTATAGATATGATTTTTAGATGTTTATGTAGAATTTAATTGCACAAAAAAAATTAAGGCACTGTCTATGATCGAGGTTGCAAAATTACTTTTCTGAAATACTTTTTTTTAGTTTTTAAAACTGATCTTTTCGTGTAGAATAGTGAAGCTAAAAAAAATTGAACCTTTCTGTAACCGAAATTAACCGTTATTATGTTTTTCGTTCTAACGGAAATTAACCGTTAATAAAATTTCGTTCCGGTTACGGTTTCGGTTTTTAAATTCTGCAGTTTTTCGTTACGGTTCCGTTTCAGTTCTGTTGAATATACCGGTTAATTTCGGTTTTCGGTTCGGTTCCGGCTCGACTCTCTCCGTATAACATACCCCAAATTTACCACAACTATTTTAAAAATTTAATACAAAGACCATCACTTATATTAATGACAATGGTTCAATACACGAATAAACGTTTATTTGAAATACGTTATATAAATTACTAACTTATCTCAAACTGTAGTGATGAATCTACCTATTACTTATATTTTTTATGAACATTATTGTTTATGAAAAAATACTTGAATAACCTTATAATGAAATAGGAGTACATTAATAGTTATTTATGTATCAAGGCCAAAAAGTACGTTTTGGCCGAGGTGCATATTACATTTTTTGTGCGATCGAATTAAAAACAATTTAAATTTTTAGTAATTTTCAAAATTATAGGTTAGAAACTACGTACTGACAGATGACGGCGTATGTACTGCATTACCGGCCCTCTCCTTAGCAACGGCCGTAAAAGTTACTTTTTCGGCCGTTGCTAAGGGTAACGGCCTGAAAAGTAACTTTTACGGCCGTTGCTAAGGATAGGGTCGGTAATGCAGTACTTAATGGTTGCTAACGCGTCCGCCAAACAGCTGTTTCTAGTACGATCGCACAAAAATAAATTTACTTATGTTGTAAAAGTACGTACTGTTATGAGAAACTAAAATGAGTAATCTACTAAGAGCGGAATATAAAGTTATAATATCGTTGTGATCATTTATGGAGCCCCAATTGTTTCATTTCCAAATGTAAATAGTGTGCTATGAGGTATCCTGTGCAGTTTACGATCCTCTGTAAAGGATATCGCTTCTTCCCAACACCAGCGTTCCGATAATGTCAGGAATAAAAACCAATTTAGTCGGATGACCTCGCCAACCGTTTGTCTCAATCAGAGCTTAGCGATGTCTTCTCTACCCGGGACAAACAATACGAAATGTGAAATAATGAGAGTAATTAATTCAATTAACCGTTAATTAATGGCGTCGTATCCATGTATTTGCACGGGTCGGGTCGCGTAATGGAGTTTTGAGCTGGCAATCAATATTTTCAAGACACTTAATGCGTACGGTTGAGGCATCGCTCTCCTCCGGGGGTGTGCGGTCACTCATGCGGACTGCCCGGCACAATATTTAGTTCTGCCATACTGCATTCGGTCCGTTTCTGAATTATTTAAACTGAAAATAATGTGATCACCTCTTACAGCCGAAATTGCTGCCGTGTATCAAATGGAATAGGCGACACGGCGTATGCGAGACACAAACAGAAGCCACAGACGTAGTAGGAGGGTAGTTTTATTGTTGGGGTCACCCCGTTGGGGTTTTAGACCCAACATTAAAGAATTAAAAGGCTCTAAAATAATATTATAATGTTACGCATTTAAAAAATTGTCGCGTATTTTCTTAGAAATTGTCAGTTAGCCACTACATAATTCTTTCTAATAGTCGATCCCGCTTATCCCTTCCCATATTTACAGTATTCTGAGCACTAATTCATTTATTCCCATTTTTTAAATTAAAATTTGCCTTTTGAGGGTGTGTCTTTCCAGAAATATTTTTACTAATTGGAGCGATTTCTGCAGTCAGTAGCATTTTTTTGGCTCTTCCCAAAAACATCCTGCAATTTTGTACTTTAATATAAAACTATGATCCTGAAAAAACAAAACTTCTTAGCAAATTTGCTTTGTACTAAGACGAAACTGTAACAAGAGATTTTGTTGTTGGTTAATTTTCAAGGCCCACTTGATTTGCAGTCATCAAATTGCTTAAATAGAGTTTCTGCTTAAACACAAACGAACCCCAAAGATGATTTTAAAATCCGAGATTGTTTGCTAGTCCACCACACCTTGTTGTATCAATTCTGACACAACCTGCATACTGAAAAAATATATGGCGGTTATAATTTGAAACGATTTTGTTTAAAGATTTCGTTGCTCCCTCAAAATGTCTGAGTTTTTGTACGTGTCCGGAACATTCTTCGCCCACAATTCTTCGCCTCTACAATTCTTCGCCCACAATTTTTCGCCCACAATTCTTCGTCCACAATTCTTCGCTCACAATTCTTCGTCCACAATTCTTCGCTCACAATTCTTCGCCCACAATTCTTCGCCCACAATTATTCGCCTCCAGAATTCTTCACGCCCACAATTCTTTGCCTACACAATTCTTCGCCTACACAATTCTTCGCCACCACAATTTTTCGCCGCATAAGCATATCGCAAATTTTGTTTGTGTGATTGTTTTTATTTATAACGTAATTTTTACAGATTGTTTTACATTAGGTTAGGTTACGTCAGGTCAGGTCAGGTCAATTCAATTTTTATTCATACTATAATAACAAGATTAAAAACACAACATACGCTATTTATGTAGCAATTTTTAAACATAATATTAAAAGAAGAAGTATTAATATACAAGAAACAACTTTAGGCTAATGTAAAATAATCTGTAAAAATACTGTATAAATAAAAACAATCATGTTTACAAATAAAATTTGTGATATGCTTGTATGCGGCGAAAAATTGTGGCGGCGAAGAATTGAGTAGGCGAAGAATTTTGGGCAAAGATTTGTGCATGCGAAGAATTTAATACTGTTTTTTCTTTTAATAATAATTTACGATTTTTCAGTTACTATTACTATTAAATCTAAATTATGTCGTGGGTATAAAGTGTGGCCCACTCTCCATCGGAAAATACAAATTTGAGATCTGTGTTTTGTAGATAATAATGTTGTCCTAAGCATATTACTTTTTGTTTGATGAATTGTCCTTAAAACAGCCAATCTGAAATAGAAAGTTAAATACAATTGATGCATTAAAATTAGCTATTTTAAGTGGAGTTTATCAAATAAAAAGAAAAACTATAATTTAATTATATCTCAAATTTGTATTGGCCGATGAGAGACTGAGGACCTTCACTTTAGCCCTTCATCTTATGGAATTGTGTTCTTTTTCAAAAATGCTTGATATAACTAAAATGGTGTGAAAGACATCCTCCACTTTACTAGAAATTCTCGACTTTTTTCTTAAGACCCTGTACAGTGGAAAAGATCTAAAAGGAGTTGTTTTATGTGATGTAGGAGCACGGCACTGATAGGGGAGTACTTTCCCAGAATAAACGAAGAGGTCTTTGTGATCGATGTGCTCTTGCAGATACAGATGTATAGGATTGTCCGAGAGCGACACAGCACCGTCTGTGCCATTACATATGTTTTAATTACCAGGATCGATTGCTCTGCTCCCGAGATTTGTGCCCGCGCGGGCGAGTCATATCGGCGCGGGGCGGAAGACGGCGGCGAGGTGAGATTAGCGGGCGGCCTCATTAAAGTTGTGTAATAGCTTTGCGCCACCTTACGCCTGGCTTGCCACGCTCAGCTTTCATCACTAAACAACACCGCAGGCCTGCAGAGTTTCCAATACCGCGTTATATAATAACGAAGCGAGCGGCGAATACAATCTCGGTTCGCTCATCCCTCCGTCGTGTTCCACCTCGCGACGCTCTGCTATGCTAACTAACTGAATAATAACACCGACGCATAAATTAACAATTTAATTTAACGGATATTCGAGTTATGCTTACTTCCCCCCGCCGTCCCCTCGTCCGGCGAGATTTTCGCGTAGCTAATTCGGTTTGTACTCGAATACCTGCACAATCGGCGGGGTTTGATCTGGCGGGGTACTTTATTTTATTTCACTTCATCGCCCGTAATAAATCGAGCCCTGGCTGAGGTGGACCGGTTATAAAAACACCTCTTCAGCCATTTAACTTGGCGGGCGAGCGGGCTAAAATGAATCTTATCGAACATCCCATAAGTCTTGACATCACCTATTTCTTTCTTCTCGTTTTGTGTTAGCTAAGGGAGGAGACTTATAAATATACGTACCGAGGGAAAACTTTCCCATTTAAGAAACCAAGCGATTCGATAATGAATGCCTCGCTATTTGGAAAATATACTCAATAGAACCTATCGAATATGGATGAAGGGATACTACAGATGGCTACCAGCCACCGTTAACGTATTTATATACAAAACATCGCTCGATTTATTTGCTATGTTTATCTACACCAAAACAAATATCGCAAGTTAAATATCACCAGTATTTTGTACAACAGTCGATAAAGCTTTTTATTAATCCATCCAAGTTTCTTTAAAAAATAAGTTAAGCTCAAAAAACTAATTTTTAAACCATTTCGTGCCTTCTGTCCTTTCGTCAGTCGTTTAGTTTTGTTACTAAAGAGATTCTTTATAGACAAGTGATTTTTAAGTAAACCTTTTTTGACAACATATAAAGTGAGTCACTTATTTACTTTAAAATTTATCTAAATATGTTATTAAAAATGTTTGGATTAGTTACCAAAACAAACGAAGGGAAATCGATAAGACGAAAACCTGAATTTGCTTATGTTAATTCTTAAATTGTTGTGCATAATAGAAGTGATGTAAAATTAATTCTTTCGAGGTTATTTTGCATCACTTATATGTGAATAGTTACCTATAATTGTAAATATTTGGAAACACCAATATTTTATGTATTTAGCTTATTAAATATTTCACAATTTTAAGCAGTGGTAGACAAATAATGTTCGTGCTTAAGTTGACAAAACGCAAATAATTTTCATTGGCTTACAACATTGGAAACCCAATACTTTTCAGTTTTAAATTCTTTTATTTTGTAGCTAAAAGTTATGGTGTGATAAAATATTGTTATTTTTTAGTGAGAAAATTTAATAAGACATAAAAAATTCAGTAGCTTAAAAAGTGCGATTGCAATTGTTTAACTGTTTGAAAATTTTTTTAAAACTATTTTTGCAAATTGTCCCAAAATACAAAATAGTTAACAAAATAGAAAGAAACAAATGAATTTTTGAGATTTGCGTTTATTTTCGGTTTGGGTCTTCTAAAATTTAAAAACAGATTAAAATCAGCTAAATAATTTAAGTGAAAAATTTGCGGACAATGTTGTGTGGTCACATTAATTTATGAATAACTTAAATAATATGAATATAAAAAAGTTTGCGACGGTATTTTAGTCTTTGTATGTCCACACCTAGTTTTCTTACATCCAGTTTTTACAGCAGACATAATTTTGCATCAACAAAATTTTCAGTAGTAAAATAACAAGTGCATTGAAAATTATCGATAATTTTTGGTAAATATGCCCGAATGCAAGTTGAGCTGATTCAACTAGCATGAGTGAATCAAAAATTATAGATTATTTGCGATGCACGAGTAATATTTTGTCAGAAAATTTCCTTCACCTAACCTACCTGTCAAAATAAGTGTACGTTATGTCAAATTATAGAGTACCTACTGTCAGAGTGGTGCGTAAGGGGTGTGGTTTAATCTATATAAAAGTAACGCTACTGGTCGCCGAAATTCGTCAAAAAATTATCAAGACCACAATATTTAATTCCCTGTCCAAATTTATATTTTTGACCAATCACAAACACAGATTTCTTAGAAACGACCAATAAACGCATGCAAATCTGTTAATTACGACAAGGATATTATCAGTGTATGATTATGTTTATTGGTCTACTCTAGGAAATCTGAGTTTGTTATTGGCCGAAAACGCAAATTTGACAGGAGGGAATGTAAAATTATTACCGTGTAATAATGCTCCTAGTGGTAGATTAAAAAGATTAGTGATTGGTTAAAAACGCAAATTTGACAGGTGAAGGAAATTTTCATCGTTAGATAACTTCTTGGTCGTATTACTATTACGAACTTTTTTAAGGACTAAACAAACCAATTCTCTTGATAATGCATAGTTCTTTACCACTCTCAATTTTAAATAATTATATAGAAAACAGTGTTAGAAATTAAAAGATGTAATCCTATGTGACTAGGATGTTTTAATAAAACTTAACCGATTAACATTTCTAATATTTGTATCTTACAAATAACAAGTTATTATTAAGAAGTAAGATGATACAATAGCCATAATTTATTTGACAATTTTTAAATAAGTGATGTTAAAAATGTATACGGTTGTAACATAAAATTTTGCAACCAAGGGACGAACATAGTGGAATTTATCTAGTTTTTGAATTACAGAACTGTTTTGTACATATTTTTTAAAACATGACTCCGGGATATTAACTTTTATAGCAAAAAAAAATATGCAAATTTAGTTTTTATCATACAACACTAAGCTGACTTTTTCCGATATCCTTTGGCCAACTATGCGTGAATAAGAATTATATAAAAAACAATCTATATAGATTTGTAAGAAAATAATTAGTCTAACAAGTGTGTGCAATCATCGTATTTGCTATGAACTGACGAACTATTAATCAATAATATTTATAGTAAATATTAAACCGGCTAATACGTATCGATGCGTTTTGTTTTATGTTGCTTTACAAAGATGGAGAATGGCGGTGGAGTTGGTTGCTATTTCGTTTTTGTCGAGGTTTGTGGGATGAGGGTATGAAATTATTATTTGGTGTACGTGGGTTTTTATGGCGTCGCGGTGCGAATGTAAATAGGGTTTTATGGGGATGTTATTTTTGCGATATATATCTGTATGTCTTCGACGCATATGCGCAAATTCTGGTGTGCGATTCACGCCCGGCTATAACCGTTCCCTGCATCATTGAATAGTAATAAGATCCCGGATGCGTGTTCTAGAAATGAATTGCTTCTGTTTTATGTTATTGCGAGCGGGCGCAGGTACCATTCCCGTTTTATCATCCCCCGAAATTCCTATCGGAAATTCTTATATCGGCAAACTCGAAGAGCGCCATAAAATAACTGATCTCCGGCTAAACGACACGCGTGATTTGCATATGAAGTCGGGCCCCGCATCAGCGCTGTTCCCCGATTGTTTAAATTAAAAGTAGCAGCGTCCGCAATAAGGCTGATCTCAGCGCCACCTAAGCGATATTGCTTTCGCCACCTCCCGTAACATGGCATCGACATCTCGCTTCTTGTGAATTTTAAACAGTCATAAAACGAGTGATGTTAATTTTTCGTTCCCGAATGTAATATCGCGCAGTTGCCGACGTGCTCTGAATTCGCCGAGACGCCAACGCTGATTGGTGCGAAGTTTTAACATACCGCACAATAGCCGCTTTCTATGAACGTTTCATACCTGACGGGGAATGATAAGCAGGCTGCTGGAGGGAGACGGCATGATTCGTTTGTCTTAGAACAGAAGCTGATAAGGCGAATTTTTGCGACTTGTCCCCCTTTGCATGTAGGTACTACACAAACACATGTTTGCGATGTGTTCGTACGATTATGATTCGTAAATCTGAAAAATCTATTCTTGAAGTCTTAAAGTCAAGTAGATGAAAATAAGGGCGAAAATGTGGATATACATAGTATCGGATCTACCCTTCATGTGGCTATACGTTCAAAATGTTTTTTCGACTTTTTTTTTGTCACAGCTAGTTGCCGTTTTCCGCACTCTGAACGCCAACTTATCCATCCAGTCATTATTCGTTAAGTTGTTTTTGTCCATTGCCATGTCCACCACATCAAACCACCACATTTCCAATCATACTCTTCAAGATGGAATTCATGTCCATGTTTGATGCAGAATTCTATGTGAAGGCATTCTATTTAGATTTTAGATGACCGTACACCGTACCAAATAAGTTCTTATTTTTTGATTATTTTACTCAGGTTTTTTTCTGCGTTTCCTTTTTTTCGTATGTCTGCACCTTTCTTCATCCATTATCGTTAGGGTTGCTAGATTTGCTAATATAATAACCGAGACAAGAGGGGGGATCTTCGCCCCTCCCGCTAGGAGGGAGTACCAAGGAATTTGGAAAGAAAGTAGTTTGAAAAAACAATTTTAAAGTTATTTTTTACGATAAACATCCTTTAGAGGTGGTATTGCACCTCACCCTTTGTACACACTACTGAAGTTATGCAATCAACTACGTGCTAAGCGCAATTTCCTGGAATTTGTTTTACTAATCTTGATAAACCGGAATATTCCATGGCCCTGAAATCTCTTTTCGGGACACAAGGGTTTAAAGCCCCAGATCGGGATCATTCTGTAAAAACCGGGACATTTTGCAACACCAATAAATTATCCTTAATTGACAAGACTTTCACCAAAATTTCATTTCTATTAATCTTGTTATATATTCTAAATATTTAGACATGGCCCCAATGGCTCAATATACCGGGTGATTCAGTTTGACTGTCGCACCCCTATAACTGTTTCAATATTGAAAATAACCCCAACAAACCTTATATTTTTGGAAATTGCGACAAATTCTCTATTAAATGATATGCATTTGTTATATCTACGATGACGTATGTCAAATCCGCGATAGGCAACTGTTTTTTTTAAAAATTACATTGTATACATTTTTTGGTTGATTCGGATAGAGAATTTAATTCTGAATCCGACCATGTCTTAAAAAAGTATGCATACATAAGAAATTTTTCGAGAAAAATCAGTTCAAAGTTTATTCAAATTATAGCAAACAGTCTATTATTAACAAAAAACGATCAAATCTTAAAAATTAAGTGATGTGCATTTGTTATCTCTACGATGACGTATGTCAAATCCGCGATAGGCAACTGTTTTTCTTTTTTAAATTACATGGTAGACATGTTTTTGTTGATTCGGATAGAGAATTTAATTCTGAATCCGACCATGTATTAAAAAAGTTTGCATAGAAAAGAAAATTTTCGAGAAAAATCAGTTCAACGTTTATTTCTTTCACACTCTCTGTGAATTAAAATCATCTCTAACTTTTCTTGGTTAGTATAAAATTCCATTTTCACTTAACAATTAACAACTTACAATATTGGCAATATAGAGTATAAACTTTAAACTGTCATTTACAGAGTTGATCGTTTTTTGTTATGTTAAATAGACTGGTTGCTACAATTTGATAAATAAACTTTGAACTGATTTTTCTTGGAAATGTTTTTATGTATACATACTTGTTTAATACATGGTCGAATTCAGAATTAAATTCTCTATCCGAATCAACAAAAAAAAGTATACTATGTAATTTCAAAAAAAAAAAAACAGTTGCCCCATCGCGGATTTAACATACGTCATCGTAGAGATAACAAACGCACATCACTGAATAGAGAATTGGTCGCGGTTCCAAAAATATAAGATTTTTTGGGGTTATTTTCAATAATTAAAAGGTTATAGGGGTGCGACAGTCAAACTGAATCACCCGGTATAGCGCATCTTTGTAGAAAAGATTTACATGCATGCATTTTGGTGTAAAGAGGAGTGTTCTCAACTTTTTGAACTTCCGCTTCTTTCCTTGTTCATATCAATTTTGATTGCTCCCTCCTGTCAATCCTGTTATGGAGCGAAAAAAATGGTTTAAAAAAGCCATCCCTTTTTAGATGAATACAAGGAAAGGCCCTCCAATTGTTTTTTAATCCTGGTAACTTGTTTCGATAAATAGTTTTCCCTTTCATCTCTACTTTTACATTAAAATTTATTTAATGGGTTAGAACCTAAATAAAAATAGTAAAAAAAATGTTTTAAATTCTCGGAATTTGTTCTCCGGTTAATAAACATGTATTTATTTGTTTAGGGATTGGTTTTTGAAATTTGTGGGTCTGGATGCTGCGAGTTCTCTTGTATCTCGAAGGATCCCGAGTTTACCGGCGCTTTTATTATTTAGTTGATATTGCTCGAATGTTAATTTGTCTTGAGCCGTGTTTGTCGTTCCGCGGGTGACAATCATAAGTCCCGGCACGTGCAAGAACATCAATCCGAACGCAGATTGCTCCTCCTCCCGCTGATAACGCTCGCATTTCCATAGCCTGCTAGGGGTGACGCTATCAGCCGCGTGAATTACGCGAATCATGGATTATAATAACGGGATCGCTTTGCATATCTGCTGGCACGATTATCCTCCGGTTCTATCTTGTTTATGTTGGCATTACAGTTATAATCGCTTTTGAGCCAGTGCGGGAAAGCGACCACTCGCCCCCTGCCAGTTGCCATGGCATCGCGAATTACACATAAATATGCTTCCCGGTAATTCCTTTGTTTCTCTCGAACAATACACAGAAAGTGCTCGAATTTACTATAATTACCGAAATGGCACCTAAAGATCTGATCGTTACAATAATAACGATAGAGCGCCGGAATCCGGAAGACCAACCGGAACTGCCGACTCGCACGATAATCTCGTCCTAAAATTCAACAGACTAATTATCGTGCAGTCTAATCATCTATAAAACATCATTTGACACAGTTGGGCTAAGTCATTTTATCCGCCAGTTTAAATGAAGTGCAAGTTTCAGTGAATTTCAATGAACATCCCACTTTAGATTCGAATTTGCTAACCGACTTCTTTCTAAGGAGTTCAAGCCGGTAAATTGGGGTAAATTTTTAAGTATTTGTTTCATTACTGCTAACAGATAAAATCGGAACGTTTTTAAAAGGATAACGGTGATAAAGATAGATACGTACCTACTGATCCATATACAGGGTGTCCCAGATAACATTTTCGGCTTATTATAAGAGATACAGGTTTGCTTAAATTAGATAAATTATTCTCAAGTATAAGAGGAGCTACAGCGACCTGGAAACTTTTTTCCCTACTTTAAAAACAGTTTTTTGATGATTGACGACTTCAATATAAATCTACTAGGTAACTCACAAACGGTATCAGAATTTAAAAATCTCATCACATTAAGTGGATATCACATAAAAAAACACTATCAATGAGGAAACAATACTGATTTTAAAAAACAAAATAGGTATAACCTATAAAAAACCAAGACAAAACCGTCCAAAATTTGGAAGCAAAGTTATGTTTAAGTGTTTCCGGTACTGGAAATTGCTTTATTTATTTATTTGTTTATTTATTTATTTGTTTATTTATTTATTTTTTAATAAATATTTTTATCTTCAAAGATGGCTGTTTGTTTCTGTTTTGTTCTCTTCTCTTTTAAAATTTAACATAATGTATTATTTCTTATTCGTACATAATACATATATTATAAGGTAATTCCGGGAGAGGCCCTACTGGGAGAGATGCCTCGGTTGTTCTATTTTCGCATGCTAATGACAGATGTCAAAATTTGTACCGTATTATTGTTCCGTAAGAGTTGTTAACTGGAAGGCATACTGCCGTTGGCAAACATTTCGGGTGATGTGCGGTTTTCAACAAAATAAAGATGAGTTCAACGATTTTAACATAGCGCTATAATGTAGTAATAACTTAAAGTTACTGGCAATTTGAAATTTATAATTTTTCATGGAATTCTTTTAGCCAGCTTCTCAAATACATTGTTAAGGTTATTATTGCAATGGAATACACCGGTATCTTTTAAGTTCCATACATATTTTTTCCCTGGGGCATCTAACCCGTACTAAAAGGAGAGTTGCCCCATTTTATCGAGTTACAGATGCCCCGGTGGAACATCTATTTCTTATACACAATACAACAACAACAAATTAATTAATTAATTAATTAATACTGTAACACAAGCATCCTATAAAGGCTATATTGACATTATTTATGAAAAATAAATTATGTTCAGAGATGCCTATGACGTATAAGAGGAAAACATCTGGTAAAACCAGAAGGCATTGGTCTTCAGAACAATTGAGAGATGCATTAAGAAGAATAAAATATTTTTTTACAAATGTGTTCAGGGACAATTCCATTAGCTAGGATGACCAATCGTAGCAAAGGGATAACATTTTTGTAATAGCTAGGTAGTAAGTCAAGTTGCAAAATACTTTCTAATTCAAGTTCTCATTCGAATCCATGCATTAATTCGATACAAGCTCTCATTCAATACCAGTCAAGTTGTAACCTTAAACAAACTTCTTAGTTCTGTAAATAAATGATATTAAAACAATTTAAAGCGACTCTCATTATTAGTGGGTTCTAACTCCGAGCGCCGACGTCGAGCTCAATATGTTAAGAAGACGAACAAGCCGACTAAGCGTCGAAACGTTCGTCCTTCTTTGCCGTCGTTATCGTCGTCGTACATAACGACGTCGTAAGTGTGTTAAGTTGATGTGATCAATCGAGCGTACGATTCGTAACATATCAGTAAAAAAATATTTTGGATTAAATATTTTTGGTTTCATTGATCGTTTAAGGTCGGGGCATCACTCCCATTTATATGGGGCATCTTACCCGCACTGTCGGGAGAGATGGCCAAAAACATGGTGTTGCTTAATATTTTTTTTGTAAACTCTTGGTCGTAATATTCAAATTTTGAATGTCGTGCGTTATTTTCAATTGAATTGGCTATGCATTTCCATTTTTTTCGGAGACTACAAAGTCAAAAATTATTGAAAGGTGATTTTTTGGCCTTAGGTGGGGCAACTGTCCCGGAATTACCTTACTATTCTTAAGTAAACCAAAAAATTAAATTGTTGGACGATTTTTTTGTTTTGTAACAACTTCGGTACTAGCGCAAGCTGCTTTGAAGTTGATATTTATACCTAGTATTTTTTTGTTGATATAATGTAAATAAACAATTAAACAATAAAAGAACTAAAATCGATTTTTAAAAGTACAAAATATACCTATGTTATAGCAAAAAATATGAAAATGTTAAATTTCGTTTTTCTCTCATAACGTTTTTTTAAATTTATTAAATCAATTTTATAAGTTCTTTCTTACGACACTTTTTAATGAAGAATGTAATTGTTATTTTAGTTTTTTTTTATCACTTACAAATCGTTACAATTATCGAGATATTACTCCTAATTTAATTTTTTCTTATGGACCGCGAAATTGGCTATGGAATAGTGAAATGTACTGTTTTTTTCTCTTTTTTTAAAGAGATCTTACTTGCTACATCTATTTTTAAAAATAAGTCACAAAATCAAGAAAAATCGTATTTTGCCAATCACTTAACAAGTCTAGACTTATCCTAGTTATAAATTAACATTTATATGTATTTTGAAACTAAATAAGCGCTGAGTCAAAATAAAAGGTGTTTTTATTTTGTTAAAGTTGAAATTTCAAGATAATAGGTAGATGTCCTTTCAAGTAAACGTTGAATTTTCACCTTCTCAAAACTATTTTTTTAAGTATCTCTTTTAATCTTTCGTAGTAAATAAAAACTAACTATGAATTATCGGATAAGTAATACTCCATTCTATTAGGTTATACACATAACACTAAAACTTTTCTTTCTTTCTAGAAAGCCATGTCGTCCCATTCAAACAAGCAGAGAATGTTTGGAAGGCTTTTCGAAGAGAAATTACATTACGAAGATCAGCACCCAAAAGCAGCTAATCCTGTTTCTAAAAACCGAATAAAGGCTTCAGCAGCGGAGAAGGTAAAATATAAAAGAATATTTATTTAAGCGCCATATCGAAATAAATTTCAAAAACCGTCAAAATGACAGTTTTCTAACAATTTTTTTTTGATTTGGTCATGTAGATTTTATCCCCCGAAAAATGTTTTTTTGGTGAATTATCAACTTGGCCGAGCAATTTTTTGGATCTAGGCTTTATTAAGAGGTTTAATTCATAATAAAACACTTGATTTCAACGATAAATGTGTATTGTACATGATGATTTACATGATAAATCATGTACTTGCAAAATTTTACGAAATTTGGAAGATTTATCTATACACAATACGTTGCTCAATAAATTAGTAACTTATTTTGAATTGGAGATTTAGATTTAACTGCCTAAATAAGTTTAATTCGTAGAAAGCAATTAAATTATTAAAACTATTGTAATCACGTCGCTCTGAAGCGTGGAATAATCAAGGCTTGTATCAAACGTAAAATCTAATAAACGAACAATATTTTTATTGCGTGCGTCATCCGATAATATATTTTTAGGAAATGCCATAGTCGTGGTAATTTATTATAGACAGAAATCAGTGCTGGGTGTTATAAAAAATAAAAAAACGTTCTGAGTTGTCGCACAAAACTGGAAATTCAAATTTTTGTTTAAAATTATCTTATAGATATTAATTAGTTTATGATTTCGTATTGTTGATGCTTGCCTTTTACGTTTAACGTGATTACCTGAAAGTTGGACAGTAATTTAGGATTTTTTAAGTTCCACATTTAAGGAGCTTTTATGGGTTTGAAATTTTGGTGTTAAAATTTTAATGCAATAAGCGTCCATTTGGAATTTTTAGGCAGTTTTCTTATATTTTAATTGTTATTTTGGCTTTTTCGTGCTTTTGTAATTCCTTTACGTAAGCCGTTTTTAAGTCCCGTTTCTTTTGTGTTATTCTTTAGAGTTATTTGTAATTTCCATTGGCATTTATTTCTTCCAGCAGTTGAATTCATTCATTGCCACTTCTTTCTTGTAATTTCTGCGCGTTTCTTTTATCCTTTTAGTCCGCAAACATTTAATCTTCAAATTTTCTTTGCTCTTTGCAAATACTTAATCTTACTTTTCGCAGCTCGTTGTGTTTTGTTCTTTTTCAAACATCGTAAAAAAATCATATTTATATATTTATTTTCTTCTTCGGTTCGTCTTGTACCTTTCGGTCTCGTGGTGTTTTTCCTAGTTCTTGATTATGTTTCTCCATCTCGGTCTATCATTGGCTAAAATGTTTCATATCTCTCCAGCTGACTTCTTTTTCTTCTAGTCTGTCTCTCACTCCGTTTTCCTATTTTCTTCATGGTGTTTCCTACTTTTTTCATCCTCAAAGTTTGTTTTCCATCCCATTTTTGCGTAACTGCTTCCTAGCATGCATAGTAGATGTCCCAGCCATCTTAATTGGTTTGTCTCCATATTTTTCTTTGTGTCTTTTAGTCCTTGGCTTTTTCTGATTTTCTCGTTACTTATTTCATTAATTAGTCTTCATCTTTCTATTCTTCTCATATATCTCATCTTCTGCGTCTGTATCCTTAGTTTTTGCTTTCTTGTTACTGTCCAAGTTTCTGAACTATAAGTAAGAATTGGTACGTACGAGAAATAACCGAACTTTTTGCAAAACATTTATTTTATAGTATTTGCAACTTATTGGTCTTTATCTCCTTCAAAGTACTCTTCTTTTCTAGAGATACACTTATTCCAGCGCTGTTTCCACTTTGCCGTACAGTCCTGGTATGCTTCTTTGGGTATCGTCTTTAATTCCCGTGCCGATTTCTCTTTAGTCGTCTATAGTGTCAAAACGATGTCTTTTGAACACCGATTTTAATTTAAGGAATAAAAAGAAGTTACACGGGGCCAGGTCAGGTGAGTAGGGAGGCTGGGGAAAGGCAGTCATTTGATTTTTTGTACAAAACTCAATAATTCACAAGGCTGAGTGGGTAGGCGCGTTGTCATGGAACTATGAATTGTCGCGCCACAACGCTGGTCTCTTCTTGCGAAATATTTCTTACAACCTCTTCAACACACCTGCGTAGTAATGGCGGTTGATTGTTTGCCCTTGGGGCAAACATTCAAAATGCACAACGCCATTAAAATTTAAAAAAAAAAACCGGTGAGCTCACCTACACATTCGAGCGAGACTGTCGTGCTTTTTTTGGGCGTAGAGACTGGAGAAACTGGTCCAACCCACTGTGATGATTGGACTTTTGCTTCAATGTCGTAGCCGTAAAGTAAACCCAACTTTCGTCACCTGTGATGTTCCTTTGCATGAATGTTTTATCATCGTTGGCTTGTTGAAGATCCTGGCAAACAGTCACTCGGTGTTCCTTCTGCTCGGCTGTCACCAAAAGAGGAACAAATTTTGCTGCAACCCGATGCATGTTTATTTTTTTTGTTAAAATCTCATGATATGATCCATCGGGATTCTAACCTCTTTAGCAAGTACTCTGACAGTCAGACGACGATTGGCGTGCACCAGATCATTAATTTTCTGAGTGTTAGTGTCATCAGTTAACGTCGAAGGCGTTCCTGGGCGAGGATCGTCTTGAACTGACTCACAACCAATTTTGAATCGGGTAAACTATAGATAACGCTGCGTACGCTAAGAACATTATTTCCGTAAGCCTCCTTTAAAAGTTTGAAGGTTTCCGCGAAAATTTTTCCAAGTTTCACACAAAACTACGTTGCAACGTTGTTCCTATAACTCGAACATTGCGAAAATCGTTGCGACGATTAAAACACCTACCACTTAAACAGCAATATTACGAAAACTAAACAAGATATAAACAAACGGAAACCAAGAAGTAACTCGGGAGGTTACAACGAATGCAGCGCTGCCAATCGGACGTCGCTAGAACTATCAGTTGCCGCGCAATATCAAAAGTTCGGTTATTTTTTGGACAGACCTCGTAGACTCAATTGGGCCTAGGAACATTCTTCGCCCACAATTCTTCACCCACAATTCTTCGCCCACAATTCTTCGCCCACAGCTCTTCGCCCATAATTCTTCGCCCACAATTCTTCGCCTCCTCAATTCTTTGCCCACAATTCTTTGCCTACACAATTCTTCGCCGCCACAATTCTTCGCCGCCACAATTTTTCGCCATATACAAGAATATTACAAATTTAGTTTGTATACAGGGTGTGTAAAAATTGGCGGTGTTCTTCGTAAAATTCTTAATACGAAAATGTTGTACCAAGCTTGCTGTGTCTGCAAGAGGTCCTCAAAGTTTTGACATTTAGTCCTTTAATAAGCGTTATTATTTAATACTTGCAAATGAAAAAGCTGCAATTTGGAATAAAAATAAATTTCGAATAGTATTTTTTCCTAGATATTGTGTTCTTCCTTTCAAAAATTGGTGTTAAAAATATGTAAATCACTGATTTGAATGAAAATAATACATATGGCAACATTGTCATTAGCTGTCATCTCTATTTTTCTCGTAATTATTTCTAGTTTGTGTTTTACGATACCCGAAAGTTTGCAGCTATGTTTACGAACTAAAGGCTTTCAGATCGAACAAATATTATAAATATCTAAGTAAAAATTGCTAATAAAAAAATGTCCAAACGCAAATCAATGTATGCAATGTTGCCAATTTTTTTCTTCTTTAAATGGTTCCTGAGGCCATAGGAAGCATGGTACAACATTTTCGTATTAAGATTTTCGACTTAGAATTTTACGAAGAACATCGCCACGTGTAGCGCTTCCGCCAATTTTTACACACCCTGTATAAATGTGATTGTTTTTATTTATAACGTAATTTTTACAGATTACTTAACATTACCCTAAAGTCGTTTCTTGTATATTAATAGGTACTGCTTCTTTTAATATTATGTTTACATAAATAGCGTATGTTGTGATTTTTAATCTTGTTTATGTTATTATAGTATGAATAAAAATTAAATAAACCTGACCTGACCTAACTTAACTTAACCTATTGTAAAATAATCTGTAAAAATTACGCTATAAATAAAAACAATCACATTTACAAACAAAATTTGTGATATGCTTGTATGCGGCGAGAAATTGTGGCGGCGAAGAATTGTGGCGGCGAAGAATTGTGTAGGCGAAGAATTGTGGGCGAAGAATTGTAGAGGCGAAGAATTGTGGGCGAAGAATGTTCCGAACACGCATTGCATTAGTTAGTCGCATCTTAGATTTTTTTGAGATCTTGTTACTTAACAAACATTTATTAGTGGCGTGATAAAATTTCGTCCCTGCAGCTATTCTGTTATTCAGCTTTTCTTCCAATGTCCGACTTAAACTTGATCTGATAATAGGGATGTATAACGGTGGATTGATTACCTATAATGTTTAATTTTTCTGTTTGGTTTATTTTCATGTAAATTCAAATCCTATCCAATAATAAATTTCTTGATGGAAGCAAGTAAAAAAGTGTACTGAACCACAAATAAACATGAGAATATCGTTCTCGCGTAGAATTTTTAATTTTCGATTATTTCTGGCCGTTTTTGAGAACGTATGATCCACTGGTTTGTTGACGCATTTTGTGTCCCAACGAAATTTTTTCACGACTTATATTAAATCTGTCGAAAATAGGTGCCTGCGCGTTCGTTAAATTCAGGTGTTGTATGTGAATTACGATATTTAATACCAGTAAATTTACCTAAACTTTCTAAAACTGTTAAAACCATACACACGGAACATACAAATGTGAATATATGAAGTAAATTTCGATTTGAATCTACACAATGGCCTTTTTATTCGATTTTTATTGCCTCGCTCACCGTTAATATTTAAATAATCCATACATTATTCCGTCAGCAAGTATTTGGAATAACATTTTTCTGTCACATTTACAAAATTGTTTTCCCATACAATATAAAATATGTACATGATGTATGTATTTATTATTCTAGTTGCGCGAGCCGTGCGTGTATTATTTTGAACATACGTCCAAGCAATTCATATTAAACGAGTTGGCGTGATTGACGACAATTTACCACGACCAAGAGGAGTAATGAAGAGTGCCTAATCAGCCATAGAGACTTTCCTGTCTCGCCGGAAGTCCATGTATCGGTTATGACTACGATTGTGGGGTTGGTAGAGCTCCGTTACGATATGCTCGCTTCGATTTGTTGATCGAGAGCTTCCGACTATATGTCATAATGTAAATCAGAGGCTGCAGTCGCATGTCTTCCGGCGTCACTCAGCCGACTAGATGTTTTCAATGACAAATGCTAAGTGTCGTAGCCGCCCTCCTCATGTCATAATATTTAAGATGCGATAAATAATCAAAGGCTAATGCGCTCACGTTATGTTATTATCCATTAAATGCGACTCGTTTTTGGTAAGGGTAGGAGAGCTTATATATGCGATACATTTTTTCTGATCGCACTTTAGGTTCAAACAACTGTTAATAAAGTGTTATGACGAAGCAGGATATGACATACTGCCTTTTGTTATTAAAATGTTGCCATATGGCTTTGTACCACTGGATATTGGGGCAAAATTTTTGTTGACACTGTTGAAAATTGCATAGGTCTAATTTATTATTTTAGTTAAAACAAAAAACAGCTTTTAGAAATATTGAATTCATTTATCTGTTTGGCAATAAAAACATATTAAAATATGAGGACTAGGGATTGGAAAACCGGACGGAAATCTCAAAACCGGTTATCGGTGAAAAATTTGACAAGTAACCGGTTAACCGGTTATTAACCGGTTATTTTTTTAAACATGGAAAACAGCAAATTTGATTGAAAATGATATATTTTTGGTGCACATACCCTCAAAAAAAGGTCAGATATTTCATTTAACAAAAAAATTATTTATTTTTATCAAAATAACATTAACAAAATATTCTTCACAAAAAAAAACAACATAACATGCAATTTTATTTTACTCTATTTTATTTTTAAAATATGCCCTAAGAAAACATAAAATGTCAATGCTTTCATCGTTTAGCCTTGAGCGTATTTTTGTACAAATTGAATCCGCAGCTGAAAATGCACGTTCTGATTCCACACTAGTGGGTGGAATTGTCTTCAGGGCGTTGTAGCATAGTTCAAGATATTTTCCCCGTGTTCCATCAACTTCGAACTGAATAATTTCTTTTTTAATGCTGGTTTCGAAAGAGTCAGATGTTGGTTTTGCTTTTGTAGACAAATGTTTCTCAATTGCCCTTTGCATTTGTTCTTTTACACCCATCGGGTTGTCAGTGTCGCTACTTTCGCTGGAAGGATCAATTTGGTTCTGTTCTAACATACGCGAATAATTTACTAATCGCTTAGCTAGATCAGACATTTTAGATTTAAGAATATTTTTCTTCAATTTGGGAAAGCATCTTGCAGCTTCATCGTCAACTTCCAATTCCATCCCATTGTGCATAGCTGCTTTTATTTTGGTGTAGGTTGGTTAAGAGAAATTTTAAAGCTGCTTCTGCGGTTAATAAATTGGCATCTCGCCGACAAAGACATTCAACGGCATATTGGATGGGTTGAAGAACAGCAATTGCATCAGATATTGACCCGAACTCTTCCTCCGTGAAAACAATATTTAATTTTAGGTCTATTATGGATTTTTGAATACATGATCGCAATGAGTGGAAACGCTCCATCATAGCTAACAAGCTATTCCAACGAGTTCTGACGTCCATGATCAATGCCTGCTCTTTTCCAGTTTCAATTTTTACATATTTTTGAAGCACGTCATCGTTCCGAGTTGGGGACTGGCGAAATACCTTTACCACTTTTCGAATTTTGGCAATTACAGGCATCAGATACGCATGGTTTACAGCGATTTTGTTTCGATCGTCAGCCACGTCAATACCGAGACCAAAATTATCAGTATCATCGTCGTCTTCATCATCATCATCATCATCATCATTATTATCATCATCATCGGACTCGTATTGACCAGTTACAGCGTTAGTTGCTGCAGTTGTGCCAGGTTTGTAAAGAACACTTAACACAGCAAGTTGGATGCCGTGTGCTAAGCAAAGCTGATGTCCTGGTGTGATAAGTCGGCCAATTTTTTGCATTACTGCTGCTCCATCCGTGGTGATACTAATAATGTCAGTTTCTAGAGACAATCGAAATACCTCAAGTTTCGATGTCACCAGTTGAATACATTTTTCCGCAGGAAGACTGCCATGTACACGCACCAGTCCGAGGTTCCAAAATTGTCCTTTGGGGCCGCCAGAATGTACATTGATATTTAAATATCGTCTATTTTTAGTCGACGTCCACTCATCGAATGTAAGACTTAGTCCACCAACTCGCTTTTCTTCAATCTCCGATATAATATTATCTCGTATTTTAAGTGCGTATTCAATTATTTTTTTGCGAATTGTTTTGGGACATTTGGGTACGTCCAAAAAACCTTTCGCAATTAATAATTTTCGCATGTCGGTTGATGTGCAAAACACAGACATTGGAATACCATCACTTGCAGTCATCCGCGACAAGATAGCAGGCAGAGATTCATCGTCTTTTTTTGTAAAAAAATCCGAAATCTTCCGTAGCGGAGGCCCTAATCGTGCTTCCGATGGCGACGGATCAATCTCATCATTTCTTTTTAGTAAGTTGATTTTGTGAATCACCTTGAGATGGGAATGGAGGGCGCTTGTAGACCCTCCACCGGACTTCAATATTTTGCCACACGACTTACATTTGGCTGAAAGTCCATTAGTCTCCCTCAAAAAATATGTCCACACTGATTCGGTTTTTGTTATTTTTGTTTTTTTAAATTCTTCAAACATAGGAGTTTGTGCCATCCTTCCTTTAAAAACAACACAGTCTTTCACGAATAACAGACTTAACGAATGCGATAAACAAAATAATGAAGTTCGCAACATACGTATAATATAAAAAATAATCTTTTTTTTATGAAACAAACATTCAAAACTTCTTACCGTTTATTTTATTGACAAACTAAAACTGCACTTATAGTATTATTACATTCACACTACACTGTTGTATCAGTTGTACCAACCTGTTTGTGTGAAAGGTCCAAGAAAACGCTAAAAAATAAAGTTACTATAGTAAAAAGTGAAGTACTTACTACTAAACTTGACAGATTGAAACTTGGCGCCAAATTTAAACGAAAATAGCAAAAAATTCGAAAAACCGGTTAACCGGTTAATTGAGATGGAATAACCGGTTATCGGTTATCGAAAAAAGGTTCCGGTTAACCGGTTAACCGGTTATCGGTTAACCGGTTTTCCAATCCCTAATGAGGACTAATTACTTCGACACCGAATGGTACAGGAGGAACCGATTAAGAAGAAAAAGAGGACCAACTATAAAGTGGGCTATCTCGCCATGAAAAAAAGATATGTAGCTAAATACAAATTTAATTTTTTAATCTTATTTATTTCAGGTTTCTTCATACTTATTCCAAAGTTTTTCCAACAATATTACTTACTTAATCAGTCCATGGCCTATCAACCCTCACGGGTGTAAGGCATTGAGGGGGTTGAGTTTTCATTTTTCATTTGTTGGAGTCTTCCATATCTTCCTCCATTCTCTTCTGTTTTGAGTCTTATTCCCCACGTCCCACTTTATTCCTCTACTGCTCAGTGCTTGTGTTACTCCTTCCTGCCACCTTTTCCTTGGTCTGCCTCTCGTTTTATTTTTGTTACGTCTCGCTTCAAACATTTTTCTTGTTAACCTTATGTTGTCCATTCGTTTTACATGTCCGAACCATCGTAGTATTCTTTCTTCTATTTTATTTCTTATTGGTTTCACATTTAAATTTTCTCTGTGTGTTTTTTTTCTAATTTTGTCCAATTTGGTTTTATTTTCTATTTTTCTCAGGAATCGCTTCTCGGTTGCTTCCAAAGCCTTTTTGTGTTTTTCTGTTGTGGTCCATGTCTCCGAGGCATATGTCAGCATAGGGGTGACTACTTTTTTTATGTATTTCTATTTTTATTCCTTTCGGGATCTCCTTTTTCCCTAGGAAAGGGTTCTTAATGCTATTGAATTTTATTCTTCTTTCTTTGACTTCTATATCGATTTTACCGTCTTCTGTTATCATCGATCATAAGTATTTAAATTTTTGTACTTGTTTTAGATTTTCTCCATTCAGCTCCATATGGTGTTGTTGTGTATTTTCCTCTATAATCATTGTTTCCAACAATATTGTCCATCTAAAAAAGATCTTCTAGAAGGTCTGAAAAATATTCCTTCATAGCAGGTTTAATTTCTTCATCATATTTAAAGCGCCTTTCTCAAAGAATTGTTAAATGATGTAGGAATTAATAAAAGTCGCAAGATGCTGTATCAGGATTATTAGAAGGGTGCCTTAGCTCAACAAAACAAAAACCCTGCGGAATTTTTTGAGCTTTAAGCCTTCTACATTCCACAGTGGTTGTTAATCAGCAATTTGTTTTGCAATAAAAATTTTTATTTTTTTTCTTGTAAAGCTGTTCTGTTATCCTAAAACTTTTCTGCATATAATCAATCATAAAATTACTTGTGCGTCATAAGAAACCGTAGCTATTATTTTTTTCGCAGAAGATTGAGTTTTGGCTTTTTTTGGAGGTGCGAAGTTCTTATGGACTCACTAGTTTTGTAGGAGGGTCTCGGTGAAATGTCCAGATCTCTTCACCAGCCATAATTCTTGGAAAAAATATCGTTCTGTGTGTACGGCATTCAAATTTTTTTGCGACATTTTTTTTCTGCGAAGTTTTTGCTCAGGTTTGTAGCAGTCTCGGAATCCAATGTTCAGACATTTTTTCGTGCCCAAATTATCACGTAAAATATTCATAACTGTTGTTTCCTTAGCAATAATAAAGACTTTCGAGTTGATGTTCAGTCGATACTACATTCTCAACTTGCATTATCTTTTCTTCCGTTCTTGCCTTTAGAGATCTTCCAGAACTTTGGTAATACCAGATTAATTCCCCACCCCATTGTAATTGTTTAAACCTGCATTGCACTATATTGTAAGCCAAGTTATTGTAATTACAAAGAATTTAATAAATAATTTTTATCTCATAAGGGCCTTTGCTACCTGAATACAATTAACATTTTTAAATTTTTTATTTTATCACTTCTTATCTTATACACATCGCAGTTTTGTCAAAATTTGCCCATGGGACTTTAAAATGTGTGAATCCGTTAAAATTTTAATTGCCTCCACTTTTTTAATGGCGAAAGTAAAACACTGTTATGGGGGGTTTAAAAAAAGGCGAGATTTTAGTTGATGTTATATTGTTTTTTCTGTAACATCGCCCTTTGTAGTCAAATTTAAGCAAATAAATCGTTTTTAATGCGATCAAAAGTAATCGTCAAGTCAAGAAAGTATTAGGGCTAAATACGTTTACACCAAAAAGCGACTGCTTTTCGCGCTGAAATTCTATATGTTCATTTATCGCCCCATAAAAGTGATGAAGCGCCTTGCAAAACATGGCCCAGTTTGTTACTCTTGGCATCTATACGGCAATACTCGCTTATCTGTAATTCTCCATTTCGTCTTCAGTTCGCGTGGATGGCAACGTAACGCGCCAGGAAAGTGCGAATTTATTCATAGACTCGCATAATGAGAAACTGTAAAAATGGACATTTTCAGCAGCGTGACGGTTTTATGTTTTGATAAGGGGAATAACGTGGCATTTTTTCAGCCACGCTATAACGACGCCGAACGCGGTCGCGAATGTGTACGAAGCAGGATGCGAAACAACAGAAAAACGCGAAAAAAAAACACTCAAAATATTTTTACATCCTATATTAGTAAAGTATATGACACATAGTATATGTATACCTTCTGTTAAGAAAAATTGTTTGTGTGACTTATAAAGGCTTAAACTTTAGTTAGGTAGGTATATGTATGACTTATGCAAATCGCATTACTGTGGTTGATAAGCTACTTGTAGACAGTTTAAACCTAGCACTATTATTTTATTTGTTTTATTGATTATTAAATTTTTGGTTGATTTAGGTTTTAATAAAACAATAAAATAAAGTACCTACTGGTCTGACGGCGGAAGTCAGTAATGGGTGGACCAAATTCGAATCTTTTACAGGGTAGATATCTTGGTTACCGCAATAGATCGCCAAAATCTGATTTCGGTCTCTTGGGCTATTTTTTTGGAAAAAGAACGCCTATGCAATCAGATATTTTCTGTCGAATACCATTTTGGCACTACAGACGAAAATTGAAAATTCATTATTTTTGAAAATTTGCTTTAACTTCTCTATTTATTAAATTAGAACAAAATCTTATATAGTTTTTTATGCAGATTTTTATGCTTTTTAAAAACCTTGACTTTCGAGATATGGAGCCAACTTAAATTTTTTTAAAGAGAGACCCTAGTTGGCCACGATTTTATGTGAAAGAGTATTTTTTTAACTTTCCAAATATACAGGGTGCACCACGACCCTGAGATTCTTCGATAGCTCCTTTATTAATGAAAATATCAAAAAATGTTTAATACAAATATTGTGCGAACCTATTTTCTACATAACCT
Organism: Elmis aenea; assembly: GCA_947652605.1. NCBI lineage: Eukaryota > Metazoa > Arthropoda > Insecta > Coleoptera > Elmidae > Elmis > Elmis aenea. The sequence continues at coordinate 39,002,286 of OX393580.1, read as the reverse complement.
AAAATTATTTTCAAATATACAGAGTGTTTCGTTTGACCGGTAGGTACATATAAAAGTTTAATTTTTTTAAATAGAACACTGTATATTTTTACATTTTTGGATTCCTCTTAAAATTTACTTTAAAAAATGTAAAAGGTTATATGGGTCTTAAGTCAACCGTTTTCGTAAAATTTACATTTTTGTGAAAATTTTGAGCGATACAGCACTTTCAATTTTTTTTTACATTAAAGTTATTTAAAAAAGCGGTAAAATTTCGTTTAAAACTTAGATTGACAATAGATTAATTAACACTTTGCGCTAGCTACATTTAAAAAATATTATACAGGGTGTTTTTTACGCTTGGTCAAACTTGTGAAACTTTAAACGTCGATAAGTCATTTTTCTTAAATGTAACACCCTGTATATTTTTGCATTTTTTTGTAGAGAATTTAATTGTCTTTCGAAATTATTAAGCATGTCCTATACCTAAAATTAATATTTTTCGAGTTATCTCGATTTTTATTAGTATTACTAAGGCAATTAAAATATTTTAAAGTGGGCTATGGACATAAGCCGTAATTTTTCAAAGAATTTTTAAACAAAATGATAAAAAGAGCTGCAACTTTAATTTTAGGCTAAAAATGTACCCCATTTTACCGAAATTTATCGTATAAATTGTTCAAGATTATGTTCTACGCAAAGCCGTAGACCTTGTCTGAAAGACTAGCTCCCTTTATAACATTTCGGGGGTTATACCATCAAAAGCAACACGAATCCTGTTCTGCACATCTTCAGCAGTTGTTAGGGGGTCTTGATACACCTGTTTTATGGGTCCCCTTAAAATAAATC